>BEXV01001860.1:74531-85707 GCA_003118195.1 Hemicentrotus pulcherrimus
TTTTCACTCAAATTTTCAGATTATCTTTAATTGTACATCTAGCATTGAAGTCACTTCCTTAGAACCACTATCTCTCATCTGAACAATGTTACCCAGTCCCTTTAATGCAGAGAACACATTTTTTGTTTCCCTTGAAAATGGTTTCTCATGGAAACATGTACCGGTACTAAAGGAACCTGTACATGAAGACCACCTGCCTATAAAACCACTTTTTTTGTCCCCTTTGGGTGGTCTTTAACTCTTTATACAGACAGGCTTTACTGTACTAATCATTTAATGGTAAACTCATCCTCATCTGTGCCCCTCCATGAATGACTAGGATTGCATATTGTTTTCCTGGTATTATTATGATTCTATTCATTCTTTTTTGAGGGAGAGAGAGAGAGAGGGGAGGGAGAGAGAGATAGAGAGAGAGAGGAAAGAGTAAAAAGAGAGAAAAGAGGAGGAAAGTATTAAGGGGAGGGCCGGGCTCATGATCAGGGGAGACAGGGAGGGAGAGGGAGAGAGAGAGAGAGAGGGGCGAGGGGGAGAGGGGCAGAAAATGATAATGGAGAGGTAAAGAGGAAGAGTAAAAAGAGAAAAAAGAGAAAAAAGGGGAGGAAATTAATAGGAGGGGCTCAGACGAGACAGGGAGAGAGAGGGAGAGAAAGAAAGAGAGAAAGAGAGAGAGAGAGAGAGAGGGGGGAGGGGAAGGGGAAAGAGGTACAGAAAATTAGAATGGAGAGGTAGAGAGGTAAAGAGGAAGAGTAAAATGAGAAGAAAAAAGAAGGAAAATAATAGGAGGGGCTCAGAGGAGACGAGGAGAGAGAGGGAGAGAGAGAGAAAGAAAGAGAAAGAGAGAGGGAGAGAGAGGGGGGAAGAGGTACAGAAAATGATAATGGAGAGGTAGAGAGGTAAAGAGGAAGAGAAAGATAGAAGGATAGAGAGGAAGAGAGTGGGGATCGAGGGACAGAAGGTTGGAGAGAGGGAGAAAGTGAGGGAGAGATCAACGATTAACAAAAACAAAAACTAGCATGCTTCACTTTAAATGTAGCACAAATTGTCTGTTGTCTAGATAACATTCTTCTACATGTATACACTAACTTCTGGTACATAGTATGAAAGTGGAGCAAGTCAATTCAGAGAAGTAAAACAGAAAAAAGAAATGAAACATATAATTCATTTAAGCTAGTCTACCAATCACTTTGATAATAGCTTTACCTGGCATTTTTTTTAGGTTAAAGGGATCCGGTAACTTTGTCTCAGATTCTGAAACAAAATTCTGAATTTAGCTCATGCTGCAATGATAATTATAAACCTTTAGGTCAGTTAGGAACCCAATGACTTTTACAAGCTGATCGCCTGTCTGATTATCAAGATATTTATGATTGGAAACCGTTCGCCTGACGGTTTTCATAACACTACAGTCGGGGAAAACGAGTATGGTAAAACCGGTCACTCAAAGATTTTTACCTTTTTGAGGCACTTCTTGATCATTTAGAAGCGCGATTTTTTTAGGGCTTCAATATTTCACCATATCACAGACACTGATAACACGTAGGGTCGTGTATCTCAGATTAAAAACCTTTGAGAAAAACATGTCAACACTTTCAGTTTTTATATAAAGCCATACCACATGACTAAAATAAATGAACATATTTTTAGACTTGACTGTAATGGACTTTTTCATTCTAATTCATACATGTACATGTAGTTGCTTGGCCTGCCGAAAAAGGATATACATGTACATGTACACTGGGTTCAGAGAATTCAGAACACAGCAGCAAGGTTAAAGTGACTCAGTTAATATAAACATTGTTGAAGGTTGATGAAAAAACTGGGTAATTTTTGATGAAATATTACTTATTTTATTCCTTCTACTGTATTTCCCTCTATTAAACATGCAAACAATCCTGAACATATTCTCAAATGACAAAGATATTTATGGTTTTCTTTGAAGGCGTCACTGTGCAACACCCTCTATCAAACAGTTTCAGTTTAAGTTTCAGTTTTGTTTTTCATTTTCAACAGAACAGTAATTATGACAAGATATCAGATATACAATTCTACATTCAATAATATAATACATTTTACATGGTTTAAAGTTGTGAAATAGAAAGTAGACATAATTATCCAGTATAATGTTTTTTTTTTAATTTGTTTTAAAAATATAAACCTGTGGAAATGGAGGGATCCACTGAAAAGCAGAGCTTGTAAAATGTGGATCCCTCAAAATAATGACAAACATAATTTTTGTACCATGTAAATATATCGAATTCAAAAAACATATATATACATAGATCACCAAAGAGTGGCAGAATAATAATACAATTATAAATCCTCAATTTGAAAACTTGTTATGATAAAGTATAGTGAGCACTGGAAAGGTCAAAAGAGACAATGGCGACTGACAGATAAGACATAAATTGTCCTTGTTTTCACAAAGTGACGGTAGTGAGGAAAATCGTAACGCAAAGTGAATGCAATTTTTTTTCACNTTTGTACCATGAATAATGGTCCGTTTTCACTCAAATTTTCAGATTATCTTTAATTGTACATCTAGCATTGAAGTCACTACCTTAGAACCACTATCTCTCATCTGAACAATGTTACCCAGTCCCTTTAATGCAGAGAACACATTTTTTGTTTCCCTTGAAAATGGTTTCTCATGGAAACATGTACCGGTACTAAAGGAACCTGTACATGAAGACCACCTGCCTATAAAACCACTTTTTTTGTCCCCTTTGGGTGGTCTTTAACTCTTTATACAGACAGGCTTTACTGTACTAATCATTTAATGGTAAACTCATCCTCATCTGTGCCCCTCCATGAATGACTAGGATTGCATATTGTTTTCCTGGTATTATTATGATTCTATTCATTCTTTTTTGAGGGAGAGAGAGAGAGAGGGGAGGGAGAGAGAGATAGAGAGAGAGAGGAAAGAGTAAAAAGAGAGAAAAGAGGAGGAAAGTATTAAGGGGAGGGCCGGGCTCATGATCAGGGGAGACAGGGAGGGAGAGGGAGAGAGAGAGAGAGAGGGGCGAGGGGGAGAGGGGCAGAAAATGATAATGGAGAGGTAAAGAGGAAGAGTAAAAAGAGAAAAAAGAGAAAAAAGGGGAGGAAATTAATAGGAGGGGCTCAGACGAGACAGGGAGAGAGAGGGAGAGAAAGAAAGAGAGAAAGAGAGAGAGAGAGAGAGAGGGGGGAGGGGAAGGGGAAAGAGGTACAGAAAATTAGAATGGAGAGGTAGAGAGGTAAAGAGGAAGAGTAAAATGAGAAGAAAAAAGAAGGAAAATAATAGGAGGGGCTCAGAGGAGACGAGGAGAGAGAGGGAGAGAGAGAGAAAGAAAGAGAAAGAGAGAGGGAGAGAGAGGGGGGAAGAGGTACAGAAAATGATAATGGAGAGGTAGAGAGGTAAAGAGGAAGAGAAAGATAGAAGGATAGAGAGGAAGAGAGTGGGGATCGAGGGACAGAAGGTTGGAGAGAGGGAGAAAGTGAGGGAGAGATCAACGATTAACAAAAACAAAAACTAGCATGCTTCACTTTAAATGTAGCACAAATTGTCTGTTGTCTAGATAACATTCTTCTACATGTATACACTAACTTCTGGTACATAGTATGAAAGTGGAGCAAGTCAATTCAGAGAAATGAAACAGAAAAAAGAAATGAAACATATAATTCATTTAAGCTAGTCTACCAATCACTTTGATAATAGCTTTACCTGGCATTTTTTTTAGGTTAAAGGGATCCGGTAACTTTGTCTCAGATTCTGAAACAAAATTCTGAATTTAGCTCATGCTGCAATGATAATTATAAACCTTTAGGTCAGTCAGGAACCCCATGACTTTTACAAGCCGATCGCCTGTCTGATTATCAAGATATTTATGATTGGAATTACAAATTTTGAAAACCGTTCGCCTGACGGTTTTCATAACACTACAGTCTATTGGGGAAAACGAGTATGGTAAAACCGGTCACTCAAAGATTTTTACTTTTTTGAGGCACTTCTTGATCATTTTGAAGCGCGATTTTTTTAGGGCTTCAATATTTCACCATATCACAGACACTGATAACACGTAGGGTCGTGTATCTCAGATTAAAAACCTTTGAGAAAAACATGTCAACACTTTCAGTTTTTATATAAAGCCATACCACATGACTAAAATAAATGAACATATTTTTAGACTTGACTGTAATGGACTTTTTCATTCTAATTCATACATGTACATGTAGTTGCTTGGCCTGCCGAAAAAGGATATACATGTACATGTACACTGGGTTCAGAGAATTCAGAACACAGCAGCAAGGTTAAAGAGACTCAGTTAATATAAACATTGTTGAAGGTTGATGAAAAAACTGGGTAATTTTTGATGAAATATTACTTATTTTATTCCTTCTACTGTATTTCCCTCTATTAAACATGCAAACAATCCTGAACATATTCTCAAATGACAAAGATATTTATGGTTTTCTTTGAAGGCGTCACTGTGCAACACCCTCTATCAAACAGTTTCAGTTTCAGTTTCAGTTTTGTTTTTCATTTTCAACAGAACAGTAATTATGACAAGATATCAGATATACAATTCTACATTCAATAATATAATACATTTTACATGGTTTAAAGTTGTGAAATAGAAAGTAGACATAATTATCCAGTATAATGTTTTTTTTTTAATTTGTTTTAAAAATATAAACCTGTGGAAATGGAGGGATCCACTGAAAAGCAGAGCTTGTAAAATGTGGATCCCTCAAAATAATGACAAACATAATTTTTGTACCATGTAAATATATCGAATTCAAAAAACATATATATACATAGATCACCAAAAAGTGGCAGAATAATAATACAATTATAAATCCTCAATTTGAAAACTTGTTATGATAAAGTATAGTGAGCACTGGAAAGGTCAAAAGAGACAATGGCGACTGACAGATAAGACATAAATTGTCCTTGTTTTCACAAAGTGACGGTAGTGAGGAAAATCGTAACGCAAAGTGAATGCAATTTTTTTTCACTACCGTCACTTCGTGAAAACAGCGACGAAATATTAATAATTAAAAAAGAATATACAGTGTATAAGACAACAGAAAATAAAGCAAGAAAAGAGAGAAATGGAAGAATAGAAACTGTTGCTGCATATGTGATGAGTAAAGAAAAAGAGAGGAGAGGTGGGGAGAGAAGAAAGGAGAGAGAAAAAGAGAGAGAGAGAGAGAGAGAGGGGGGGGGAGCACGATGATGTGCATAATGCAGCGGTAGTGACTATAATTATAGCAAGGAGGATCCTCCTTGATTATAGTAAGATACATACAGAGCGTTAAAAAGATGTGACGGGAAGGAAATTCTCCCAACTGTTTTTCCATGAAAATAAGACATAAAACAGCCTTTTAAAAATATTTAATTGCTAAAATGTTCCCTTTATGATCTTAAGAGAGCCTTACAGTAGTGTAACAATTCTTGTTTGGATGTGTACGTGTGCATGTGCATGTAGTGGTTTTATTTGTCCTCTTACATGTATATACATGTATAATATATTGAAGTCGATTGTAAAGCACACTCTTTTAAAGGGATCGGAAAGTCGCTGATCGTGGTGGTTTCGAGCTTGGCCCGGCTCGAGCAGTAATTGGGATTCTCCGTATATAATCGGTAAAACGGACACAATTCCCTATGCAGCTTGCATTCACACGAACATGAAAGCAACCCACCCCACCCTCAATGCTAATTTTTCGCTGCTTCAAAATGATCGCTCAGCATTTGCGTGCAATATAAGACAAGCGAATGACATTCAACACGCATGGATTTCCAGCAGGCCATCCCTTTAATGTAAAGCGCACAGAGAATTAAGTGTTAATCATTACATCTTTCATATTATGGGGGAAAAAACCTTGGGAAGAACTGCGGTGTACAGTTTCACTATCTGACCATGCATGATCACATGCCCAGCACAAGGTAACAAACATATTTTTTATTAGTCATGATTGTCCCATATTTATTTATGGTATTTACATGTATATAGAGGGAAGTTCTGGATCGAATGAGACGGTATTAATTGCACTTTGATACCATCCCGCTGACAAACTTTGAACTTACGGGAATCCCAGAATATTGGCTCCGTGACACATGATGATTAAAGGGTGCAATCACCAAAACTTTAAGAACATATTTTTCTTGGTGTGTTTGGGTTCTATACTGTACATCAAATATCTGCCCAATAACTATATTACTTAGAACAGCAAAGAGATACAAGAATATATTGCAAGTTTTAACTCCACTCTTAAAGCCTATCTGCACTAATTTGGCGAGGAGAGATTAGACCTCCCTGCATGATCAATAGCGGGTGTTAATCTCTTCAAATCAGCTCTCAATGAACATAAGAAAAAGAGGACCATGGGGGACCTATGGTCACCGCTTAGGCATTGTTGGCTATATACATGTAGAGGCCGCAAGTATATAGTGCAGTCCCGCTTTAAGAAAGTTAATGATGGCTAGTGTCTTGTGAGTTTACATGTAGACTTCTTGAAGCACCTAAACACATATATACATAGAAGTAAAAATTCCAAGATAATTAAATTCCATTCAGATTTGATAGGAAATCAATTTCCCCATAATACGGGTGTATACTCTGAATACTTGATTAAATACAATGCGTCTTGTATTATAGGGGGGGGGGGAGGATGATCCCCACTCTATCATTCTTACTATTATGTATACATTTACATGTACATACCGGTAAGCAAACTACTCTTGTTATCATCATAATTCACATAATTTTTTTATTTTGTTGCCCTACAGCTAGTACGTCCCTTTAAAGCTTATCAGTACTGAGTTTACAGGAGGGATTAGACCGCCCTCCAAGGTCACTGGACAGGTGGTCATCCTATCAACTCAGCTCTCAGTTAACATAAGAATAAGAGGATCATTGGGGACCAATGGTCACCGATTATGCATTGTTTAATATAGAGAGGGCGCAAGTAGCTACAAGTAGTGCAGTGGGCCTTTAAAACGGTCACGCTTGTTCAATCACCTTTATCTAAATCTAGCAGTGAAATATAATACTTGTGATATCACATCACAGCAAAGATGTAATTTGACTCGTAGTCTCTACACTGTACTTGACTAAATGTACATGTACATCAGGGTGTTTAATGGCAATCTAATCTAACAAAAATTAACTTCATGCATTGATACGGCCAACTGTTACATTTTTGTCTATCTTTCTCTTATTGCACTAGACATTTACTGGGATTTGCACTATGAATACCGGGGGTACCACTTTTTATCGTCATTCTTTTACTACTTTTTCTTCATCTCCTCCTCCTCCTTCTTCTTTTTCCCCTTCTTCTCCTCCTCCTCCTCCTCCCACTTTCCCCCTCCCTAGCTCTTTCCTCCCTCCCTCTCTCTCTCCTCTTCCTTCTTCTTTTCCTTTTCCTCCTCCTTCTCCTTCTTTTCCTTTTCCTCCTCCTTCTCCTTCTTTTTCTTTTTCTCCTTCTTCTCCTCCCCCTTCCCCCTTCCTAGCTCTTTTCTTCCTCCCTCTTCTACCTTCCTCTTTTCCTTTTCCTCCTCTTTATTCTTCTTCTTCCTCATACTTTTTGCCACCTCCTTTGTTCTACTGCTTCTTCTTCTCCTTACATCTTCTTTCTCTTCCTCCTTTCCTCCTCCATCTTTACTTCTTCTTTATTTCCCCCAAAAAATTGCATGGATAATTTTTTTTGTCATAACCCTAAAACAGATAATCAGATCATAACTCCAAATTCCTGTTAATTTCAGAACAAGCATTGTGAAAACACCTACACCCACCTGTATTTTGTTCAAGTTTGGCACATACACTAACAGGGGAAACAATGAATCAATCAAGATGAAGATGATTATCAGCAAAACCATAAAGATTTTATGAAACAGAAATGGATGTTTGTATAGTAAAGAAGTCACATTCATTATAAAGCTTCGTTCAAACACATCCTTGTAAGCCATCTAAAAAACCCATCGCGACAAAACAGGAACCATATTTTTCAAGTACCATATTTTTCAAGTACCGATACATGATCGGATTATGTACCAGTTAAATAATAATTCCCTACCCTCAGCCTTCAATTTGATATTCATCAAAAACAAAACTATACACAAATACCCTACGCGCCAATCTGACAAATTTCATCTGCCATTAACTAGAACTTTACTTGCTAAATACATATTCATTTACGCAGGCCCAAAGCTATGGACCATTCTTGATGTTAGCATCAAGAATGCCCCCAGTTTTAATTCTTTTAAATTCAAATTAAAAAAATATTTTTAAAGTAATTATCAAGCGTCAGCTCTCTCTCTTTAACGTTATTTAACTCCAAAAAATACATTTGGATATTTTGATTTATTTTGTACTGGCCATCCGTATTTCAGTCGGCCCGTGTTGTGTGTGTGTTATAGGTAAGAGCCCTGCCCTCTCTCGTTGTCTCCCTTCTTTCCCTGTCTGTCCCTTTCACTCATTCTATGTTATGTTTAATTGGTTTATGTATTTGTGTGTTCCTTTATTATTGATATACTATTTTTGCAACTTAAAGTTATAGGGGGCTGCAATCTACAAGCCCAGCTTTTCAGCAGTCCCCTCCATGACAAACCTACATGTATATGCCTATTGTACACTGTAGACCAATTACAAATATATTGTTCAGTTTCGTTGTTTTACTATGTACAATGCAATCACATGTACTCAATTTATTTTGTTGGAAATGGAAATAAACAAAATGAAATGAAATGAAATGTTAATGAACGGTGAAAAGTATAAGAATCACCCTAATGATCATAGGCACTTTCAGGCAAAAATATGGAGCACACAATATCTCTATGCCATTTCCTTTTCCCCGTGGTGGGGTTTTGTATCGTTGTCTGAAAGGGTCTTAATGATGCATTTTAAATGTTACTGGTACATATAGGGACATCTCTACATGTTCAAAATGTTGAACAACATGCGTATGAAAAACAAGGAAGAAAGATGGCCTAGCTATCTGTCACGGTCAAGAGTACCAGTAAAATTACAAGTACATGTAAAATTACTGAGAGGTTTTATTGGTTTTCAGTACAGAGATAATGAAGTTTCCATACAGCTTATCAATATATGGAAAAGCTTAAAGGGAAAGTCCACCCTGAACTTAAGTTGTTTTTAATAAAAGCAGAACAGTGAGAGAAACATATCAGTGAAGGTTTGACGAAAATCCGACAAAGGATACAAAAGTTATGAATTTTTAAAGTTTTAATTTTGTGACGTCACTTGCGAGCTGCTCTTCAATATATGGAACAGCTTAAGGCAAAAAAATCTAAATTGTATGCCTTTAGAATCTGAAAAACAAGGAAAAAAGATTGGCTTGTCACGGCCAAGCTAGATTACCAGTAAAAATCACAAGTACATGTACAGTTGCTGAGAGGTTTTATTTGGTTTCAGTACGGTAATAAAGAGAAAGTGAGTTATCTATTCATGGCCAATCAATAAGCCAGTTCACGGTTGCAGTCTGAGCATGAGCAGATAAAGGTCATTGCAGAACAAATTGTGAAATACAAGGAGTATATAATACTGAATACGGAATACTGGATATGTGCTCATAAAATTTATGTGATTATTATTCATTTATGCACAAGCAGAGCACTCTATGATACACAGGTAGAAGTGTTCTTTCAAAAGGGGAACAAAGGCCAAGTCTCCATCGCTGTAGGAGTGATTATTTCAAAATGTACAAAGTGAGACCTCTTCATGTTTTGAAGACTTTGAATATTCGGGGTCATTGCAGCCATGTGCTAACCATGAATTGGTCTATAATGGGAAAGTTCAGGGCAAAACAAATCTAAATTGTACAGCTGTAGAATTCAAAATGTCGAGCATGCATCTAAAAAAAACAAGTGGGAAAGATAAGGCTTGTCACTGTCAAGAGTACCAGTAAAATCATAAATACATGTAAAATTGCTGAGAGGTTTTATTTGGTTTCAGTAGTCAAGAGAAGTGAGTTATCTATACATGGCCAATCACTTAAGGGAAAGTTCAAGGCAAAACAAAAAAGCTTAATTGTGCAGCTGTAGAGAGCACTTCGGTGCCTTTGTTTTCATAGTCTGTAGTCTGTAGACTGGCAAAGTTAGGCTAATCTTACAGCTATATGAATTGTTGTTAATAAGTGTCAACATTTTGTGTTTGCCTACAGATTACCACTTTCCTAGCTTTCTTATCTTGGAAAGTGAGATTCCATAGAACAATTCTAAACACAGCGAAAAACATTTTTGTTTCACTAAAATTTGACTTTCATTTTCTAGACAAGTTAAGACGGGGCTTTTCTAGTCGGTGTAAGTTTAGCACTGCAGCAATAAGTATTCTATAAATATTTGAATTACACCATTAGTTGTCCATACACTCTTACTCCGACCAACCTGCCACGACCTTCACTGACCTAGTCCTAGTCTTATTCAGCTTAACTTACAAAAGGTATTAAAACAAAAAAACAACTTGGACGTTATTTTGAAATGTATATGTAACATGACAATTATGAAAATAAATAAAATGAAATGAAAACAAACCATCAAAACCATAAACATAAAAAATAAATGTTCAGCCTTGCAGACAGACTAGTGCTCACCTGATGTAGGGGAATCCCGGAGACACGTGTCTTAAGCCAACAGCGATACAGTATCTGAAGGAAGAAAGGAAATAGAAAGTGAAATAGAAAGTTCAAGAGAGGTTCCTTTCACGACAAACGAGGCTATCAAAACTCAATAGACCAGAAAGCTAACTTCCTTTCAAACAAAGGAGCTATAAAAATATTTATGTACAGAACAGGATATACATGTACAAACTACTGTACAATAAAATTTTAATGACAATCAATAATTCAATGCCACTTTGATCATCTATACTTTGCCTGAAAATTTGTAGTAATAAAATATGGCAATTAAAAATCTTTGTATACATATTTTGTATACATATATTTGTATTTGTGTAGATCACATAAAAACTAGAGTAAGTTTCTGTCAAGGTTATGTTTATTTTTAGGTGGATCAATTTTCTAATAGGAAAATACTGAGAAAAGTATACTTTCTGCCTGTTTGTTCACAAAAACTTATATTTTAGCCCTTAAACATCATAACTTTATTAAGAAGGTCATGGCCTTTAAATTGGCAATGTTACATTGAATTTATCAGATGTATATTTTTATGCACTATTGCTAT
>BEXV01001861.1:10325-21071 GCA_003118195.1 Hemicentrotus pulcherrimus
GGGGGGGGGGGGAGATGGATAAAATTAAAACCTGTCTCCCCTCTTCTGTAACGTCATTATAATCTCAATGGGGTACAGCCATGTTGTTTAGACCTCCAGCTGGTAGGGTGACATACACCTGTACATGTACAGCGCAGCAGACATGTAAATCCATACAGTACAGTGTATGTACTGTAGGACTATTGACAGAGCTCAATTTTAATAATATATACCCCATGAAATCCATATATTTATTATGTAGTTGGTTTTAGTAAAAGCGGGAAAATGAGCGAATCAAATATCAGTGAAAGTTCAAGCAAAACCTGATAAGAGGGTGATGCACTTTCAAAGTTTTAAAGGTAAAGACCAGTTTTGGAACCGCCCCAATTTCAAAAAATGAAATGAAAGCTCTTATTACCAATCATGTGAAAGAATATGTTTCGACTAATACATGATGATAAAAAAAGTTGCCAGGAAACCGCCTTCTAATTGATATATTTGGTAAATTAGTTTATCCACATTCTGTGAGAGATAAGCGCATGTGTCGCGCACGTGTGCGTATAGTCCCATATACATCTTTCTGTGAGCAGTGCTTGTAACTTTACGATTTCTTAGCATTTTGGTGATTCCAGAACCTTGCAGGACACACCAATACTTATATGCTAGATGATCAACCTTTTCTGATCGATTCCACAATGTTTCTTTTACAATGCAATTGCATGACCATAACTGGTCTTTACCTTTAATCGGTCATAGAAAAAACTATATGATATGTTTGTATTTTTTAAAGCCCTATTCCATTTGCTCTAAACAGAAAATTATCATGAATTTCTATTTTGTGTTTGTTGTTGTTAAAGGAAAGAGATGACCCATACAGGTGTCGTGCAAAATCAACTTCATTCCCTCGAGCACTTTGTAAAATTTCCTACATTAGGCTTTCATGTAATAAGTGGGAATTCAGTCTTGATTTAAGCTGAGTTTATTCTGAGCTCGATTGTGTTTCAAACATTATTTATTTTTATCACTAAATACATTTTCAGCTTTGATCCTATTCCTTTTTTTGTTTCTTCCCCTTCCTTGTTCTCAGGCTAACTGATTCTGAACTCAAGACGAGCCAAGCTTGATTTCCAGCTCAATCAAAGGTAATGATGTTTTTATATCTTCACATGAAATTCCTCTTCAGGTGTGTTTGAGTGCGTTTCCTGTTTTCAGCTCTTCATGCTTTGTTTTGGTAATGATGCGATGAAAAGACAGAAAACAATGGAGTGAACTTAAGATGATCGCTCTTGGGTGTGTTCTCCGATTACTATTGATACGTGACCGATATCCTTGACTTGAACTTTGTCTGAGTCAGCAAAGTAAATATGCGTCCTCTTGATCTTTACATTGCTAGAGCTGCAAATTGGCACCAACTGAAATAACAAAGAAATCTGATAGATTAGTATTGTGTCTTGGACCCCAAAAGTTAAAACCCT
This sequence comes from Hemicentrotus pulcherrimus, assembly GCA_003118195.1. Taxonomy (NCBI): domain Eukaryota; kingdom Metazoa; phylum Echinodermata; class Echinoidea; order Camarodonta; family Strongylocentrotidae; genus Hemicentrotus; species Hemicentrotus pulcherrimus. The sequence continues at coordinate 11,780 of BEXV01001861.1, forward strand.
TTTGTGCTACAGTTTAGTTGCGCTTGTTTAAATAAGATTTCAAGTGTTCAGCTTGGAATAGACCGGTTTACTAAACATAATAAAATTTATGGATGTTTCTTTCATGAGGACCTAGTGACGTGTTTTATATCCATTAATGAACTACTGTATAATACTTGGAATCCATTCTGCATACATTGTTGCTATGTTGGTCCAGCCTCAGACAAGCTTTTGGTGATTGAGAACAACCTATGTTTAAAGGTAATACAAAGTTTTGGGAAATTTGGGTGGATAGTGATTCTTTACAATTTTGATATATTTGGTATTATAAGCACTAGAAAACTTAGCCCCTTAAACACTACTGATTTCAAGAAAAATTGAATATAAAAATTTACTGTTGCTCCCAAGAAAAATTTTGATAAATTTCAAATATCGCCTATGGCCGTACAATGGTACATGTAGCTGTGACGATAAGAATTTCAGAATACGTAGTTGTGATATATAATATCTAAACGGGAATAGCTAATCGGTCGATTTTAGTCAAGAAAAGACATTGTTTTATAGCTTAATTAATATCTTGACCTTGAGAGGGAGCTATACAACATAAAGAGTTTATTATTTACAATTTCATAACTTTAGACTCGAATTCAACCGCGACAACGATCAATAAATATTGTAGGATCGCATATGCTTCCAATATACTGTATTCATTTTAATCAAATTCATGACCCCGATACCAAAACTTTGTATCACCTTTAAAAAGGATGCATCCAAATTTGAATATGTTGGTAAACCGGTCTATTGTAATGACACTTGTTGCATTTGACATGCATGTCATACTGTATCACATTGGGAATCAGTGACGATACATGTCTCTTTTTCTGAGAGAAAAACGAGACAAAACAAATCATCATAATCCAAACATTCATGTACAAGTACATTTGTACATTAGTTCAACACTCAGTTTCTCTCACTTAATTCATGCCCCTCGGCACAGCGACAGCAGAGTTTTAATAACGTAAAGGGTTGGGTTCTGTTAATGGTTTAAAACAATAATTTATATTTTAAAGCTTTCTTGTTCTTTCTGTCCTTTTCTGAATGTTTGGCTCTTGTCAATCATTTATCCGTAGCCCCTCCCCTCCCCCACCCTGCATTGTCAATACTCATTATGTACAAAAATCATGTACTATTATGCTGATCACAATGCCTCACGGTGTACTGTGTATCGTTACATTTTATGAGATTGCTATTGTGAGCATGCATTGCGCATCCTTTTTGTTTTCTCTGAAAGCGAAACGCATGTCATGTACGGTGCAGTGTATGGGGGAATCTATATTAGTTTCTGTTCCTAACATTGTAAAAGACTAATTACCTCAACTCCTAATGAAATGCGTTGTAGCGTGATTGCTACCGTATTCCTCTCCGAAAGTCGCCATGGCAACTTGTCTACAATCCTGTCTATGAAGCCATCTATAATGCATTGCCTTTCTCAAGGTTGTGACGCCAAATTGATTTTTGTCACGCCTCCCCGTGTGCCCTCGACAAGTCCCTGGTCAGACGGCACCTGGTGTCACTACATGTACTGTATGTGTCGAGGGGAAGGCTGGGTTTTCATTTGGTTTTTTAAATCCACTATGAAAAAATTAATCTATGATTATAAGTAATGTACAATTGTACATGTACATGTACATGTACATGTACAAACGGGTACTGGTATACACAGAGACGCAGAGTTGAGTTTTGGACCTAAATGTACATGATTCGTGTGTGAGTTATGATTGTCTATACTGTACATGTTTGTAAGCCTATCTGCACTAGTTTGGCCAGGGGGAATAAGACCTCCCTGCAAGGTCACTGACAGGCATTATCTTATCAAATATCCATGTAGACATTGAATTTACACTTCATTAATTAAGTATTATATTTCTGTTACCGGTATTTATATTCCTCAAGTTGTTTTTGCCGTAGCCCCAGTACTTGTAATACCTAATGGAGTACATTACTCATGTTCTAGACCTCCTCTTGGCTGTATTCACAGGTTACTTTTTCAACAAATAACAAAGGGAAAAAAGAAGAAAAAAATGAAACTGAAGGCTGAATATGCAGTTTGAAGAATTGAGCCATGTTGAGTCTCAAAATAATCTTGTATCAAGACTTTCATATGGAACGTTTTGATCATCAAAATAGCTTGGTTTGACTTGCCAATTTTCATTACCAATATTTAAAACCAATTCCGGTATTCAAACCCTGCCTGACCATGACATATTGTAGTGTCTATGAGCAGTGGATTGGGAGGGGAAAGAAGGTACGGTAGATGGTAATGATATAAGAAGTCCTCTCTCCTCGTTACCTTACAAATGACATACCATACACTATATCCAACACTAGTCTGCATGCACAGACCCTTGGCAGTTAGTCGTTATTGTCATGAATTGTTCATTATTTTGTGTACAATATCCTATACTGCAGAAGAGGTTGATCATCGTGGTAGATAGTAAGAGTAGTAGTTGATCGGCAGTTCCGGCGCCCTCGGAGCGCAGCGCACGATACAAAAGACGCTTGCAGCGGCGATTGTCCACATTGCCTGACGAAGACTAGCAGTTAGCAGTCAAAACGTCACAACTCTCGTTTGCTCTCTTCGTGTGACAACCGATCAACTACTACTCTTAATATCCTATACTATCAAAATTCTTGATTTAGATACTAAACATTGTATTTGATCCTAACCCTAGCCCTAAACTTTAAATAGTTCAAAACCCAAACACAGTAACCCTGCATTTAACATGTAACATACAATAACACCCAGAGCAATTGTTGCGACACCTTGTAACAGAGTATTGTCTGTTGTAAAGTCTATGAAGATTTTTCAGTCTACAGCGCGCACTTCATAGGCTATGTATTAAAATTGCTTTTATTACAGCCAGAGACTGAAACAAAGTTAGACTAGGCTCAAGGCTTAGACTGCAGATCACGAGGGACGGAGTTCAAGTCCCACAGCGGCACTAATGTCCTTTGGCAAGACATTAATCTACATTTGCCACTCTCAACCCAGGTGTTAAATTAAATGGGTACCCGATAGCGTGCACAAGTGTAAGTGGTTAGATGAGCAAGTGTGTGCTTAAATTAAGCCTTTATTCGGAATGCTCCCTAGGGAGTGGAGAATGTGCATACATTACATTGTGTGTGGGCAAGCCTGAATCCGATGACCGGGTAATAATAATAAAGCGCTAAGAGACATCATCAATGTATTAAGCGCTATTAAGCATTATTTAAAAGCGCAACATTATAAAATTATTAATGAAATTGTGTTCGGTTGTCAAAATGGAGACTTTGCATACAGACTAGGCCTCCAGCGTCTTGTTTGCAAATATCAACATACACACATGTACACGCACAGCTACTCGGCCAGCTAACGTGAGTTGGCTGGGTGAGAGTACACTTAACATATGTACTGTATGAGTGTGGGTGTGGATGGTCCGTGTATAAAGTACATCTGGCGGTTTCATTAAAATAATTAGAAAGCTGATGATGTTGTAATGATGGGGCAAACAAGGCTCCAACTATTAATGAGCCGCTGAGTGAAAATCCACTCCCAAACCAGACGTGTACACCCCAAACCCAGGACAGACAATGAAATATGTAATGTCTGTGTCACTCGTTATTGAAACAAGTTTAAGCCTTCCCCGGTGACGTTGCTTCATCTTCAAAGGCAGTAATGCATGATAGTTAAAGTGTAGTTGTATATGTACGTATATGACTTCTTATTTTGCACACTTTCAAGAATATTAGATACAAAATATGACACATTATGCTAAAATAGTTAACAATTTAAATGAGAAGTTGGGCTGATATTAGATTGGTTTTGATAGAAGCAGTAAAATGAGAGATACAAATCAGTGAAAATTTGGGCGAATACCAATTAAAATGAGAAGGTTATGAATTTTTAAAGGTGGGATCAATCAATCACAAATTCACTATTCTGTGACGTATTGTGCAAGGTTCTCTTCCATTGTCCCCTGAATTAAAAAAACAAAAAAACAAATCCTTTAAGAAAATTTTTAATCGTACATGTACACAGGGGCATATGCAGGGGGGGGGGCGTTTTGGGGGTTCAAACCCCTCCCCTTTGGTATTTAAAAAAAAAAAAAAAAAAAAATTATACCAACGGTTAACCTAAAAATTTTGAGAATCGTTTTTCAAAGTAAGATTTTCACAACGAAGTCAAACTTTTAGATGGAGTGAATGTGTTGCTCGTCCACTCTCGATCACCGGTCTGCAGCACGCCGGCTAGCTAGCTAGCCGCCCTAACCCTAGCAGTGCGACTAGGATTAGGAGATATACGTTAGCGGTTGCTCGTAGTTGTGCGCGTGCTGCAATTATTTCGGGGCGATTTCAATTAGGATTTTTATCATGAAATGATTTGTTAGGGTTCATTCAGTCCATCAAGTCGGTTTTTGTGCTAGATGGAAGTTTCTGAAACGGGAAATTTTAATTCTCACAGACCGGGTGCTAAAAATAAAAAATATCCGGCGCCCTGTACTCATTTTTCCCATCTAACCAGGTGCCAAAAGTCAGGGACCGTTGGGTAAAAATCGCCCGGCGCCCGGTAATAAAGGGCTTGGTCATAGTGTTACCAATTTGTGTTTCACCGATGACACCTTTAAATATTAGAACTATTATTTGTAACAGGTGAATGAAAAAATACCTTTAAAGAGGCACTTAACAAAGATTTGTGCATTAAAATTATTTACATTACAAATAGGTTTTCCATCTTGGTTATTGGTACATGTAGTGTGTCTGTTTGGTTTCAATTAGTCAGGATTGGCATATTTCCCGCTTCAGAGGCTTATTTCCCGGACGCCGGGAAATAAGCGGTATTTACGGCATTTACCACTTTTTACCGGGAAATACCTGGAAATATATTTTTCCACTCACTTGTTCATAGGGATTGTCCAATTTTTAACATAATAACAATGGTGGTGAGTATGGTTGCTCTGGTGTGTACTATTTGTGTGCGTCCCTGCCCGCTTCCTTTTTGGTGGGCCGCCTCCGTTTTGTTTTTGTTTTTTCAAAGAAAAAAAAACATGAAAAACACTGCTAAAGTGATCTATTTCGGCGGCCATCTTGAAAAATAGCTTGACTTTCAGGGAAAATGTACCGAGTGGCCATTTTGAAGGAAAAAAAGGGCCTCCTCCTTCTTATTTAAAAAAAGGCGGGACGCTAAACATATTTTTTTTTAATTTGGCCTAAGTGTGACACCAAAAATGTCACAAAGTGGGTCCCTAATTTATGGAATTACCCATATTGTACATGTTCATGTACCTGTACAGTAAAATGGAATTGAGCTAAAGTATAGACATGGTGTGTGCACTTCAGTCATTCAGACAATTCTTTAGAATTAGAATCAGACTCAGATGAATGACTCTGATGAATGAGGATAGGAATGTGGGGCATGTGTGAGCTCCTATTGTTGATTTAACTCTATTTATTCATCTCTATCCTTTCCTTTCACCTACATGTAGTGTACTGTGTGATTCAAAGGCCATGTAGGTGTAAATAATGAATATACTTCGATCACTTAAAGGGCAATCCAACCCTTGTAATGAGTTCATTGTTCACATGAAAGCAGAAAAATGAGAAACACAGAATGGTGAAACAAAATTATGAATATCTGAACAATTGGATCACTATAAACTAAAGTCTATGCAAATCTTAAATGGAAAGGTGATTGTGGTTTGTGACATACATATAGGATGCAGATACAGTACGTGTAACTCTCCTGTTTGTCATGTACACAAAAGTCATTAATTTCTGTTTTTTTCTTCCTAAGTGCCTGCAGCCTTCTCTTTTGAAGCACTACTGTATTCGAAATATATTATAGAAAGCATAATTATTGTAGGTCTTCTAATGAGAATAGATCCTCCTGAGTCAGTCATACATTTTTTAAAAAATAAATGACATTTTAGTCATTTTGTGTGTGGAGCAAGTTATGGGAAATTCGTACGCCACTACATCACAGTCATAGAGACATGACTAATTCAGCCAATTTGATGGGCCCATAGCTATGGTGATCAAAATTCATGAATTTCTCAAGTTTTGCCTAATTTCATTCAGACTGTCCCCAGTCTCTGATTTTCCTGCTTTCCACCAGAGTAGTTTGCTTTAAAGGTAGGATCTTCCTTTAATAAACAGGTTTGACTGTATCTCTGACTTGTCCATCCACTCTACAACCAACTTGTTGCCAAGGTTGGATTGCCCCTTTAAGTATTCCTCAAACCAACTACACCACCTCTCTGCATGCCATTTGAATGAATCTCTGTTTATCTTGCTATCCAGAGCAGGGAGTGGCTTTCAGGTATTATTATTAAAGGTCAAACCATGCATTCATTATTAACGGTTTAGACGCTAGATCAATATCAATTGCAGGTAATACACAACACCATCACACTTGATTTGACAACTAAAATAATATAATATTCAACGAGTGAACCCCGCACTAATACACCTATAGCTTGGGCGTGATACTCACAGGCGACCGGGGGCTGGGGCATAAATTTGACAAGTTTAGCACACAGTTATCAACTAAATTATTCAACCAAGTTTTGTACTTTTTTAAAATTAAATTACCGGTATGTGAAAATTGGTTTGTTCTAATTTATGTTTCTTGAGAATGATACATATCATTAAAGGAGGTCTGGCATGACGAGACTAGTGTCTTTCCCATGGCCAGACTCTGGCGCCAATTGGGTTTAATAAGACTACAGATGACGCGACCACGGGATTCACATGCATGCAACATATGCGAAACCGAAGTGTGAGGAGATCGTTAATCAAGTCCATTTGCTGACGTTGTTTAAAAGAAGCCGTAGATGGCGTTAACCATTATTTGCCATGTTACACCCCCTTTAAAGCTTATGCTATGGTCACAAAGGTTTGTACATGTACAAACAATAATTTCGTACGAATCTCCCCTTTTGGCCACATTTGCCACACTCAACCCAGGTGAGGTAAATGGGTACCTGGTAGTGACTACCTGGTAGGATTATTCCTTGAAATGCACTGTGCGCTGATAACGGCTGCCGGAACTAAAGCTAGGGTAATAATTTCCAAAGCTCTTTGGAAGCGCACAGAGATATTATATCATAACGTATTATGCGCTATACAAGAATTGAACTTTTATTATTATTTTTATCCAATTTGTGCACTTTTTTTATCATCTTTTTCAGATTTGCATCGTTTGTGAGACCAAACTAAGACTTTCATCATGCAGGGTTGCGCTCAAAACTGTCTCAAGTTCATCTTGGTCTTCCTGAACCTTCTCATCTTTGTAAGTCTATATACATGTCTATTTATATAAAATGTAGCAGTTTTTACTTTGGTTTAAAAAACAGGCAGTGAGTACAAGAAGNGGGGGGAGGTAGTGCATATGGCTTTATATCATCTACTTATATTTGTTATTTTCTGCCGTAAACTTCAACTTTGACCCCCTTCATCAAATTTTGAAAAGGTAGATTTATTCAAGAGCCATCGCCATTTAAAATAAATATATATAAAAAAAGAAAACTTTTTTTTTTATACTGGTGGCATCCTCTCTTTAGCTATGAACTTTTCCTCCTGACTGGTGTACATTTACTGAATAAATAAATATTGCCCCCTCCCCAATATTTTGGGTCTAGTTGTAATAAATACAATGTATGAAATACTGGAACTGACTTCCTTTTTTACATGTCTCTATGTACCGATGCTGAACATACATGTATTGTACATTTAGAGAGCTATGAGGAGGAAATGTTGTGTAGAATAATTGGGTCTACAAACTTTTGTCTGCTATTATGGCTATTACGGCTGCTTGAATAGGAAACTGATTCAATGTGAAACAGATGGTTTGTTCCCACTGCTGGGGGTTGTTTCACAAAGATTCTAAGTTGAACTTATCTTAAAGTTGGACTTAACAATTGTTGAAAGCCATTAGCAAAGGCATGAAATATCAATTGAAGTCATTTGTATTTTCTATTAGCAGGGAAATTTCATGTTCTTTATGTGGAGTTAATGAAAAATCTAACACACTTAAATTATTACTTTTGAATATTTAATTTTAAGGCTACAAATGGTTCTCCATAATGTTTAAGTCCAACTTACGATCTTTGTGAAACACCCCCCAGTAATGTAATATACTACATGTATCTGTACTTGTATCGTATCATCATTTAGTTGGCAATGTGAATGTGGCGGACATGGGTGAAATATGTGTGCTTTCATGCAGGTACCCATTACATGGTGGAGGTTCCATTTCAATAAATCAGATTAATAGAGGCTTTTAGACTAGGGCTTTTATCAACCCATATTCATTGTTTCAGAATTCTGAGTACTGGTGAATGTGAATAATTGTCTAGTGCAATGCTTTCTGTAAACAAAAACTCTCTGTAAAAGGTCTGGATATATTTTTAAAAAAGGGATCTCTGGTTTAAAGCTAATACAAAGTTTTGGTATGGAGTTATGAATTTGGTTCAAATGAACATATTGGAAGCATATGCGATCCTACAATATTCAGTTGTCGCGGTTGAAATTGAGTCTAAAGTTATGAAATTGTAAATAATAAACTCTATATGTTTAATAGCTCCCTCTCAAGGTCAAGATATTACTTAAGGTATAAAATAATGTTTCTTGACTAAAATGGACCGATTAGCTATTCCCGTTTGGAAATTATATATTACAGCTACATATTCTGAGATTTTCATGGTCGCAGCTACCGTTCGGCCGTAGGCGCTATTTGAAATTTATCAAAATTTACCAGGAGCTCCAGTAAATGTTTATATTCCATATTTCTAGAAAGCAGAAATGTTTTAGGGGCTAAACTTTCTAGTCTTTATAATACATCCACAGGGGCATCCAAATATATAAAAAAAAAAAAAAATGAATTTAGTAACACAAGCTCATGCCAGAAAAAAAAAAGGTTTAAATCCCCAAAGAGCTAGATGTAGCATGAACAGAAACTCTTTTGTGAATTGGTCATTGGCACGTAGCCTGCTTATTTCCTGTTATTTACGTATGTATAGATCTGTTTAAATAGTACCAGGAAAACTGAATTGTTATTGACTTAGATGTACACAAATGAATGAATGGAGAGTGGACATATGGAGCTGTGGATCAACTGATCCAGATTGTAGAGATTGTAGACCTTCTTCAAAATGTCATCCTCCTCCTCCTTCTCCCTCCTCCTCCTCCTTCTTCCTCTTCCTCCTCTTCTTATTTCTCTCCTCCTCTTCTTTTTCTCCTCCTCCTCTTCTTCCTATCCTCCTGTTTCTTCTCAGTC
>BEXV01001861.1:55668-68629 GCA_003118195.1 Hemicentrotus pulcherrimus
AGGGAAGGGAAAGGGCGAAGGGGGAGGGGGAGGGGAGAGGAGGGGGAAGGGGGAGGGAAGTGAAAGGGGGAAGGGGAGGAAAGGGAAAGGGGAAGGGGGAAATGGAGAGGCAAGGCAGGGAATTGAGGGTGTAAAAGGACGGGCAATGCAGCTAAGTCACAATGCAAATGTTGTAGATGTAAAAAGGTGTCTTTACGTTATGAAGAACAATCTGGCAGCCTGGTAGGATAATTTATCATTTCCGGATGATGAGTAGGTAGATAATCTATTCCTATTCAAAGGAGTGGGGGTAAAAAGGACATAAAAACAGGGAAAGGTAAAGCTTTATTGCACTGAAGTATTAGTGATGGTTTAAACTTGTAGTCAGGTAAAATTCTGGAAGACAAACATGTGTTAACTACACTGTAGCTCATCTAAAAGAAGCATTAAAAGCAAATGGGTTATACATACATGTATGTATGAAATATAGCCTGAAAGCAAAGCTAAGCTGAGAGTGTTCACACTATTCCTGTTACTGGTACACAAGTAGAAGCCTGTCTACACGATCCCACATCCCACATGCACTGTGTATCTATCAAGCCACCGTTTTTACTACTACCAATACATGTACAAGCCAAATCGTATTGTAGTAGAATCTGAACGAGATCTCTATGACTACCAGCCAAACTCCATGTGATGATGACAAACATGTATACATGTCTAACTACCTACTATCAATTCTTTTTACTAGGCACACACACAAACGTGTAAAAATAATAAAACATGTTAGGTGTCAATGACAAAGAAAAGTCTACATTAAAATACAAAAGATGTATTAAATCCTAACCCCCTGCATACAATAATAATAATAAGTCAATTTATATATAATGCTGCTACTATATGACTATACTCTTCTGCAGTATCATACCCAGCTATAGCTGAGCTGCCATAATAAGGTGCTAAAGCAATCAAGGTATTTCTTCCTACCGGGTACCCTGGGTGGGGAGTGGCGAATGTAGATTAATGTCTTGCCAAAGAACATTAGTGTCCCGGTGGGACTCGAACAGTCAACTACTTGAATATACATCAGAGCGGTGTTTCACAAAGATTTTAAGTCGAATTTAACTCTAAGTTGGACTTAAAAATTATGGAGAGCTACTTGTAGCCTTAAAATAAAATTGATTCAAGAGCAAAAAATCAAGTATTTCAGATGTTTTATAAATTCCACATCAAGAACATGAATTCTCCTTAATAATAGAAAATATGAATGAGTTGAATCAACATTTTATGCCTTCTAAAAAAACTTTTATAAAATATTTTCAAAGATGCTAACAGCTTTCCATAATTGTTAAGTCCAACTTAGAGATAAGTTCAACTTAAGATCTTTGTGAAACACCCCCTGAAGTTTATACTTTGTCTGTTCAGAGCAGGAAATACATGAGTTCCTTAACGCCCTTATGCCTCCAAACAGACATCTATCAATATCATCTACTCAACTATACAGTGCACACCAAATCCTACCAACTACATGTATGCAGACATATCTTGAACAATTCTCATAATTCATTTTTATACATGAGAGATAGGACTTGGGAGGGGGTGGGGTATCACAGTTTATTAGAAACTAGAACTAAAAGGGAAAGGAACATCTACATCTCATTTTCTATGTAACAGTAACACCATGTAAATCTGTAATAGTTCAAACTACATGTAAATCACTATCATCACCAATATAATTACCATTCTACAACTGACGAGATACAAGTATATATGTAGAACACCATGCAAACTGGTACATGTATCATACTACACTACATATCGTGTGTTGAGCCCGTCTGGCTCCAAACAGATGATAAAATTCAAGTCAGGTCATATCAAAGGTCAAGGGTCAAAGGTCAAGGGTCAAAGGTTATCTGCCTCACCTTGACTGGCTTCCCTGGGGTTCATCATCCCAGCCCTGATAGTGGGGCCACTTAAAATCAGGTTTAGGGCTACTGCCGGACGTGGGCGGACTAGCACTACTGGGATGTCCAAATATGGATGGAGCATTTCCATATATGGGAGCAACACACCCAAATATGGAGATAATACATCCAAAACACACAGAAGCAACATATCCAAAAATTTGCAGTATAACATCCAAATAAGGTAACAGTACATCCAAATATGGAAGCAACAAATCACAATGCCATTACAGAAGTAACGTATCCAAGACAAAAGGTATAATATTGAATAAGGTACAGTGTAGGGACATATCCAAATATAGACACAAGAAACCAATATATGGGATAATATATTCGCAGAGGGATGGGGATAATTCATACCCAAATATTAAAAATAAGAATCGTTAAGGTCATATGGATAGGGGCACGGGGAGGGGGAGGGGGGTTACAGTATATCAATATAAATTATACAAACAGGGGCATACATGGGGAGTATCCAAGTTATTCATAGTTTTATCCAGGAAAAACAGTTCATCAGGTATATAAAAAAAATCAGAACACCAACATTTTCAGTTTAAAATTTGTACCGAGATGCACATTGGAGAGAGTGCAATATATTTGATTTTTCAAATTTTACATTTTGGTAATAAATTGGTAATAAATAAGATTACAAAAAATAAATAAACAAACAAAAACACAATAAAAACAATAAAGCAAGAAAGGTGTACAAAGAAATTTTAGATAGTTCATTTACAACAAAAAAATTGAGCAAGAATACAGTCATCACATTGTATCATATTGACAACATTTTAAACAAACAAATTAAAAACCAATAACAATACAAGGAAAATATTTTACATATCAATCCCAAGGAATGCAAAAGAGAGAAATAAGAAAAATTTAAAAAAATTAAAAATATTAGAAATAACTCCACATTAATTTATTCAAGAAAGATAAATAATAGTTTTGTGAACATATTTCTAGACTGGCATCAGAGCCATTTACAGGTCTGAGAATTTGTTTTTAAGCTCTAGTAAAAAGAATTTTACAAATAAATAATAATAATAAAAATTAGATCAATTGTTATATTGCAGCTTTTATAGAAATATACTCTACTGCGCTGTGATGAAAAACAGAAGCTCCTAAAATTGCTACTTTACAGACATAGAATGAAAATAAAAACTATTCAAAAGCTTCTGAAAACAAGTGCGTCTTCATCCAAACTTTAAAGACAGCAACAGATGAGGCTTTTCTTATGTCTAGTTGAGTGGTAGGTTATTCCAAAGCTTTGGAGTGCGCTACTGAAACCACATCTCCAAGAGTTACTTTTGTTTTTGTGTGAGGTAGCCTTAGAAGGCAACTAGTCCTGTGTACATGTACTTGCAAGTTACATGTACATGTGTATGGATGTGATTGAAATATCACTTTCCCATAAAGAAATACATGTATATCATCCACGAAAAAAATGTTGTTTTTTCACTCCCAATATTGTTGAATAATCAAAGATTCATGCTGCCGTAAATATAACAGATGACCGTTAGAATGGACATACCGTAGCCATATCAAGTCAACAAATGTTTGTTTAGAGACAAACACTGCATTACAAAACACTATCGGTCTTCATACATTAATTGCTACCAAGTACCCATTTACCTCACCTGGGTTGAGTGTGGTAAATGAAGATTAATGCCTTGCCAAAGGACATTAGTGTCGTATTGGGGATCGTACCATGATCGTTGAATTTCAAGTCAAGTGCTTAAACCACTCGACTACGGCACTTCTATAGTTGTGTTTGTGTACAACAGCTGAACATGACTGGATTGTCATAGATAGTTTCATGCCAACATTTGAGTGGATGCCATAGCTTTATCCCATGCCCAGGACATTGCCTTACCCCTGGTAATCCCCTAGCTTAAAGGGAGAATCCCCTTGGAATCCCTTGGGATTACCCTATGACTACCATTGATTTAATATGATGTCATCAATGAATGAAATCACTTGCTCAATACTCTCTCAATTTGATCTCTTTAATCTTGGATAGACTAGACTTAACCTGAGAAGCCTCGATTGCACGGTGATAGAATCTAAAAATAGAATTTAAGCAATTGATATTAAATGCTATGTGCATATCAGTGCCAAGACGAGACTAAAAGGAGATGTGTGTGTTTGAGAGCACTGTGATGTCATAACTGAATGGACTACCGGCTTCTGACATATTGAGTATAGTAGAAAGCTGTACACTGAGCCGTTGCTGTGGGGGGCAATGGCATGATGGCTCAGTCATAGGGCAGTGGTCTCATACATGGGAGGTCTCAGGTTCAAAACAAAATTGATATTTTAGTGTCCTTTGGTAAGGCATTAGGTATCCTTATTACTGAGTCCCTATGAGAGAACTTAAAGCCGTCGGTCCGCTGGTTCCTAAATTATTAAGGAATACATATGCTTTCCAGTAGCAGTCCAGTCCAGTAGACAAACAAACCAACCAACCAAGCCAAAACACTACAAGCATATCAGTCCCAAATTGAATCTTCAGATTGACTAGACTACACAGAGAAAATGTTAAAGAGCACCATTGATGTCATTCGGAAATAGAATCACAGTCTCCGCTATCAAAATTATTTGTGTGGTCAAATGCTGTACAATAAAGTATCCATCTCAAATGGTTACACTGTGATATTGCATCAGCACTCAAAGAGCAAAGACCGAAGAATACAGAGGTGAACAACTTCTAATACGTAGCTTCAATAGCCAGGGCCTCAACACCTTAACACATTTGTGTTCTGTTGTTTTTTGTATTTATTTCTTGGATGCTACTGAAATCTTGGCATCTGATTGGCAGGGAGCAAATATGTCATAGAAATGTAGCAACTGTTATTGCTAACAAGGTTGATGAAACAGGGCCGAGATTCAAAATTCCCTCCATTCTAGAATGTCAACATTTCAATGGAAAAAGGCTCAAAAGCAGCTCATTGATGATAACCTGACTTGACTTTCTGTAGCCTAGCACAAAGAACACCAAGTGGAAATCAACGTCCAAAAGAACTATGACTTTCATTCGTGACCTTACTGGCACAGTGGAAATGAACTATACATGTAACTTGTAAAGAAATCTTTTGGGTTGGACCTAGCAAATAAAGACCATGAGTAATCGATCCTGTAATAGTAAACAATCTTGGAACCAGAGCGGGATCTGAACCTGACGTATACTGCTAGCCGGGCAGTGACTCTACCACCAGGCCATCACTGGTCCATGACATGAACTGGAAACATTTGCCTCATCTCTCCTGACACACTCTGACTTATTAATATTCATCAGTCCATCATTAGGACAATAGCTGTGAATGTTAGGGTTCCTGGGAGACGTTTCATCGGTGGTAAAGAAGGACCTGTGATACCAGATTGAACGCCCTTCTGGCTCTCAGAACTACTTCACCATGAGACCCACACAGCTAACGCTACAGTTGTACATGACCTGGGGGGTGTTTCACAAGGATTTGAAGTCGAACTTAACTCTAAGTTGGACTTAGATATTTTGGAGAGCCATTTGTAGCCATATTTTGAAATAAATGATCATATATTCAAAAGCAAAAATTTAAGTATTTAAATTTTTCATGAATTCCACATCAAGAACATGAAATCTCCTATGATAATAGAAAAATATGAATGATTTGCATCAATATTTGATGCCTTTTAAAATAACTTTCACAAAATATTTTCAGGGATGTTATAAATGGCTTTCCATGATTGTTAAGTCCAACTTGGAGATCTTTGTGAAACAACCCCCTGGGCAGCATTTCATAATCCATCATTAGAACAAGTTCACCTGTATCAGATTGAAACGTGTGTTCAACCTAATGCACGCATTTCAATAGGATGTCGTTGAACTTGTTCCTATGAGAAGCTGAGAAGCTGCCAAGGGTGATATTTCTCTGAGCCACAATTGTCATGAAGATATAATTCCTGGTTCCATTTTGATGAATAAAAATACTTTTAACCCTAAAGAATACACTAGATATATATAATAATAACAATAATATTGGATATTCATAAAGCGCACATATCCACCCTGCAGGGTGCTCAAAGCACTCCAATATCACCCCGGCTCTGCTAGGTAGCCGATTTCGGTGCTCACAGCAATCAAGGAATTCCTTCGTACCGTATATACATTATGTATAAAGGCATCCAGATAGATTGGACAAAAACACAGACACAGCCGGAGAAGAGGGATAGACACGAGCTGTAAAACTTAAAACTTTCATGTGCATGAAACATTCGCAAATTTCGCGAGTGATTCAGATTTGCGAAGTGTCAAGAAATATCATACAATTTTCGTATTTTCATTTATTGGTGAAATCGAGAATTACATCTCATTTGACACAACATAACCTTTTTGCTTTAAATGTTTGTATTTTTCATTTATTGGTGATAGCGAGAACTCACACAATATAACATATTCTGCTTTGTATTTCTGATATATTGGCGATAGCGAAAATTAATCTCATTTGGCACAACATGAAATTTCTTAATAAAATGTTGGTGTTTTTACATTTATTGGTGATTGCGAGAATTTAATCTCATTTTACACAACATATCAAACAAAATTCTTTAAAATGTTGTATTTTTCATTTATTGGCGATAGCGAAAATTTTAACTCATTTGACAAAACAAAGAATTTTTGCATAGAAAATTTGTATATATTTCAATTATTGGCGAAAGCAAGAATTTAATCTCATTTGACACAACATGGCATTTTTGCTTAAAATTGTTTTACTTTATATCTATTGGCAATTGCTAGAATTTAATCTCATTTGACGCAACACAAATTTTCCATAAAAAAGTTGAGTTTTTCCTTTCTTGGCGATACCTAGAATTCAATCACGTCGGACACAACATAACATTTTTTGCAAGTCACAAAACTTTCATGCAGTGAAAATGGCCACCACTAAAGTTTCATGTCGCAAAATTTAGGGTTTACGTAAGTTAAATATAGTGCAAGAAAGAGAGAGAAGAGAGAGTAGGGAGGGAGAAAACACAGTCTTTATTAATAGCCACCTTACAAACAAAAAACCCTAGTAAAACCCATGATTACTGACCCACGTGCTTTAATAAACATAACCCCAAAACCCTGGACAGAAAAAACACCAAAACTCTATAAAATGGCCTTTCTATAAAGGTGTGAATTCATTCTCACCTGTCTCCTAACCCTTGGTCGTAGTCTTGGTTGGAATATTCAGAGGTAGATCGGTAGGTGTGTATGGCCACATTCTCCCCACCTGATCCACCTATGTTGCCTTTAGACTTCTTGGAGCTGATGGCATGCATCTCATCCGTGTATTCCTGTAGGAAAAACACATTGTCAAAGACATATAAAAACAACTTGATGAGAACTGTAACCCTTTCTCAGTACGGGAGCCTACTTACATACAAGCTATGCTTTTTATTTAGGCTCCCCACATTTTACATTGCATTTCCTTGCCTGACATATCTATATATTTCGAAACCTCATACTTATTTTTTGTACATTATACTTGATTCAAAATCTTTCAATTTTTTGTTTGTATAAAAATATTTATTTAAAAAAAAAAATTGATGTGAATGTGGAACAAATAAACTTCAAACTTCATAGGGGAAGTCCACCCTCATATTAAGCTGGTCACCTTAAAAAGAGGAAATTAGAGAAACAAATTGGTGAAAGTTTGTGCAAATTCTGATTAAAAATAAGAAAGTTATGGATTTGAAAGCTGTCATCATTGAAATTTAGGGTGAATGTATGATTGGAAATTTTCTTCAGGAAAAACATACATTTTTGAAGGTTTTTAGTACAATGGGAGGGGAGCTCGCAAGATACGTTACAAAGTTGCCATTTTGTGTTTGATTTGATTGCACCTTCAAAAATTCATCAATTTCTTATCTTTAATCGGTTTTTGCTCAAACTTTTGCTGCCCATTTCTCTCACATTTTACTACTTCTATAAAAAACGATGTATTGTCATGGTGGACTTCCGGTTTCCATTGATAGATTGTATTTTCCATATATTTTTTTGGTTAATGTTTCACATTTTAGAAATGCTCTTTTATTCTTATTTTCAATAGATTTGTGATTTAAGTTCCTTTATTTTCTCAGCTATGATAGTTATACATGTATACACATTTTAGTAGGCCTATGTTTAGAACGATAAAAATCATGGAAAAGGGTGTACATGTTCTAAATTCAATAAAATTGTATCATGATTCTTTAACCCAAATCATGTACAATTGAGTAACACCGTATCACCTAGAAACATTAGGCAAGTAAGAACTGTGTCCTTTCATATTAACAAGGCTTAAAAGGTTACAATATATTACCTCAAAGACCGGCCAGTTCATGGACATGCCTGTGCCGTTATTATTCTTCCACCATTTCAAGTCTTTATCTGCGTCGGCATTCTGTAAGGAATTGTGGAAGTCTACGTATACCTGGGCAAAGCTGAAGTATCAAACAGAGATGAAAACAAGAGAGAGAAACATGATTAGGCAAAAACTGAACGAACATTTTGTGTATGAAGATAACCCGTTTGCTCCTTTATACCCTGGCATCTAAGAGCTGCAATTAGTGGATGATATATACATCGTCGGTGGGGTGACAAAACCTCGTATCTCAGTTTTTTGAGATTTTGATTTTTTTACATAATTTTGTACCTAATGGCCTACGACACCACCTGATAAATCCACTAAACGCCTCCCGTCTTGGTTTTTCACAAAATCCACACAAACACCCTTAAACTAAACCTCGTAACTTTAACCCCCTTTGAAGTTGCACTGACAGAACCTCGTAATTCATTTTCCTCGTAACTCACACACGGCCTAACAGAACCAAAGTTAGTGTATTCAAATCCTCGTAACTCAATCAGAGTTGAAAGTAAGAACTCGTATCTCAATTTGAATAAAAGCTAAAAACTTGTATCTCAATGTACATAAAAGCAAAAACCTTGTAACTCACTTTCAAATATAAAAACAATTATTTTACTGTATTTCAACAATGACATTACAAATTGTATAAATATTCCAATTTTAAAAAGAAAGGACGGTGTCACAGCACTAAATTTGTTGAGACAGGACAGTTTTTTTCGCTCTCCTGAAAATTCATGATTTTTGAGATACGAGGTTTTGTCACGCCACTGACGACATGTAACTACAGTCCAACATGTCTACCAAGGCCACCCAAGGAAAACAGATAATGTGGTCACCATAGACACATGACCTTTCTAGACAGGTTCTACAACACACATTTGTTCTTTGAAGGAGCCAAAATATATGATCCCTATAGACAGGTTTGACTCTATAGAATAATATATTTTCAAACTGCTTGTTACTCTATTCTCACTGCTTTATTGAATATCTGGCGCTGCTCAGTGGCTGCCGGGGCTCATGATCAATTGGGCAAACAGAATCTCCGTTTCGGTTTAATAAAATTTGGAGTGGACTAATAGGCTATTATTATTATTATTATTTACAAACGATGAATAAATAAATAGCACTATATTGAAGCTACCAAGAGTATTTTTTGATGGAAAATGAAAGGGGTGGGAGCAGTCCCAGGTTCTTACAACACTCTACATTTATTTCATTGTCCTAACTAGAATTGTTGAGGTGTCAAAATAATCAAAGTTTTCTACCTATAATAATCTGGCACACAGAAATATGATCTCTTCAAATGAAAGAGTTTCATCAGGATGGTTGTAAGACTGGTTTGAAAGTTCTTATATCACATCCAAAAGGGAAAATTACCTGAGACAGTTTCAATGTCTAGCGTTCAGACATCTTCCTCAGACAAGAATCGGCAGACTGAAGTAAGCCGCCAATTCTCTGACCGCCAGTAATTGCAGTTTTATTATTACTGGCGATTACTGGCGATCGAAATATTGGCGGCTTACTTGAGTCTGCCATTTTGCATCTGAGGAAGATGTCTGAACTCTAGACATCAAAACTGTTACAGATGACATTTCCTGTTGAATGTAAGATAAGGGGGGTGTTTCACAAAGACTAAGATTGACTTTAAGTTGGACTTAACTATGGCAAGCCATTCATGCCACCGGTTGCTCTCACCATTGAACTCTCAATCATGATCTTTAGATACCGGTAACATTTTTTCCTTCAATAATGAACTATCAAAAAATTTAAATTCTGTAGATTTCTGACCATGATTTGTGCGTCCCTTGAGAAACCAATGCCAAGAATGGTTTAAGGAACTAGAGGCATGAACGGCTTGCCATAGTTCAGTCCACTTAGAGTCGATCTTCGTCTTTGTGGAACACTCCCCAGAACTTTCCAATCCTGATCTCTTCCTACCTTGGATTAACGGATAGATCGAGTACTCTCTGCATGGACAGGAGCGTCTCTTTGAAGAATTCTAGTCGGTGGCCATCAAAGCTTTGTGTTCTGTCGAATTGTCCTTTCATATCTTCCATGTATCTGGGGTTGTACGTCGTGATGTCATCCAGGGCTTTTTCGTATTTGTCTTTGGTTCGCATGCTCTCCTGCCGACATTTCTCAACCTTGTCGTGGAGTTTCTTCACCTGGAAACCAGACCATATCAAAGATCAAAAGACAAGTCATACAAATGGGAATAACAATTCAATTATCTTGTTTATTAACAAAATTTCATAAACACAGTAAGAATAATATTGATAATAGCATTGGGCTCGTGTATAGCGCTCATTTCTGTCAGACTTGGCACTCCAGTTTATCAGCATTAACTTCTCTGTGTGTTAAGAGATAAGGATTCATTGTTCACTGAAAACGATGTGAATGTAAACCGCACATTAGGTAAAAAAAAGAAAGGTATGTCCTATATGTTACCAACTAATCATGAATTGTATAATGGAACTGCGAACATCAATCGACATAAAAATATCATTTAATTTGATGTTTTGTCTGATTCAAGCTTGAGTAGGGCTATCAAGGTGATTCAAATATCAGTAATACCATACGCATTTTGTTTTCAGGAGCTTTTGAATAATTTTTATTGTTTGTCTCTACAGTAGCAATGTTAACAGTTTTGTTTTTATTAAATATATATTCATATAGGGGCTGCATTACATGAATTGATCTAATTACTATTATTATCACTAAATCTTAGATAAGATCGGTACATAACAAAAGGATAACCCAGAACCATCTATACACAGAGTTTGGCCAAACCGGTTCGAGTTGGACACAATATGGAGACTACAGCTTTGTTGGGCAAACACAAAACAAAAGAATATATGCCATGTTATGACCCAGTGAAACTAAGATGGCCAAACTCTGTATATAGATGGCTCTGGAATAAACTAGCCTTGACTTACCTGATCTGGTGAAATGGCTGAATCTCCATTGGCTGATGTTTCCTGTAGCGTAGCTGTCTTTTCTGCTTTGACGGCCGAGTGGTAGGCTTTCTTGGCTGTTTGGGCTTTGGTATAAAACTTGGCCCATGGCTTTTGGGCCTAGCAGACAAAACAAAACACACAGAAAAATCAAAAACAAATAAATACTAAGGATAAACAACACATAGATGGTACACCTTTAAAAGACTACATACAGTTCAATATCGATCATGGTATGGACAATATATGACAGTAGATGGCGCTAGTATACAACAACAGGGGGTGGTTTATATACTGGCAGCTTGCAACTACGAATAGATTCATAAAATGTATCTGTATTTCAGCAGTGGAGATTACATGTAGTTGAAAATATTCCTAAAACAACTTTTATATTAAGATTAAAAAGTTTCAGATGAATTCAATATTGTTATTATCACTTTGTAATACCTTTTACAACTAAATTTTTCATACCCCTAGTAAAGTTTAAGTATTTTATGGTTTTTGTTACTAAAAACTCAAAGGTGGAATGGCTGAATTACAGGTAGGGCCTTTTAAAAATCTTTTTAGATGTAAATGTAAGCTTTAAAGGTAAAGACCAGTAATGGTCATGCGATTGCATTGTGAAAGAAACGTTGTGGAATCAATCAGAAAAGGTTGATCATCTAGCATCAAGCATCTGCAAGGTTCTGGAATCATCAAAATGATAAGAAATTTGGCCCATTCTTCGTAAAGTAACAAGCACTATACACAGAAAGATGAATATGGGACTAACCTGTATCTCTCACAGACCATGAGAGAAACCAATTTTCCAAATATATGAATTAGTAGGCGGTTTCCCGGCAAATTTGTTATCATCATGTATTAGTCAAAACATATTCTTTCACATGATTGGTAATGAGAGCTTCCATTTCATTTTTTAAAATTGGGGCATTTCCAATACTGGTCTTTACCTTTAATGTGTCACATTCTCAAGAAACATAAATGGGAAGAAATCAATTTTTCACATACTTTAAAAATTGCAAAACTTTGCAAGGGTATGAATAATTTAGTTGTTAAAGGTATCTTATTAAAAACAAACAAAAAATTACACCTGTATATAAAGCTTGCTCAATGGGGAGTACTCAAACACTTGCTCTAGTAACTATCAATCGTAGCTTTATTTTGTCCAAGATATCAACATTAGGGTTGCAAACTTGCAATGTGAATCAAACATAAATTTTGTTTACTCACACTTTAAAGGAGGGCGTTACTATTAGGTAGGTAATGAGATAAATTTCCTTTTCCTGTACTATTTCATTGCACACATTGGTCTTTGTAACTTCCTCAAAACCCCTTTTGTATTTTCTTCTGTTTTGTGATCACATAATGTATATGTATCATTTTAGGCTATATCATTTATGTGCCATTTTACACTTCTTTGTTATGAATCATTCTGCTGATCTTTGTTATTGTTCAACCAATGGAAAAAGAAGTTATGTTGTATCATGGATGAATCAACAAATTCAATTCAATAAGCGAGTTCGTAATTAGGATTTGCGCATGTGCAGATAAAGGTCATTGAGATGAATACTTGTATCGTGCTCATGAAAGTTATGCACCAACAGTACATTTATCTGATACACAGGTGGAAGTATTCTTCTCAAGAGGCAAACAAAAGATATTCATGAAGCACCTCCATCACTTTGGCATTGATTAC
>BEXV01001862.1:34305-47803 GCA_003118195.1 Hemicentrotus pulcherrimus
AGAGTGAGAGTGAGAGAAATGTAGTAGAATGGACAGGAGATAATTGCCCAGCATGATGGTAGTTAATTATCCCTTCAAATTTAATCAATGCTGTGCCCAACTGGGTATATTGGTATAAAGAATTAGACAAAATATTACTCTCTTTGCGAAACAATGATCGCAGTTTTTACCATGCTTACGTAGGCCTACAATGTACATGATTTCCCCCAGGAGTATAAGTCTGGTACTTTCCTTAATGTTTTCTGTTGTTAATGACTTCCAACAATCATGCTAGTTACCATGGTTATTGGTAATTGTACATTTGCTCTGTCGATATTTCGCCTTGATTTATTTCGTTGAAGATATTTCGTTTATTTCGTTAAATTTTTAAAATAAGGTTAATATATTATTAAGGGTTGAATGTAGGAAATCGGTTTGTGTCGAAATTTGACTGCAGAGCAATTAGTGTTGCTGGAGCGTGTCGTATACCATCTCTTGAAGATGCCCTTTAAGAAAAACATGTTATCATTAGTGGTGTCTTGGATGACATGTTGAGCTGAGAAACTATGTCATCTTATTATCGTCTCGAGGCAGGTGCATAACATGCATAAAAAAGAAACATGTGGATTGCATGTCAACCAACCGGACCGTTCACATTGACTGGCATTACAAAGTGGGCCATTGTCCTCGTTTCATACAAGGAAGAACATGTTATCATCGTTTTTTTTCTCAACATACATGCATGTGAGTAAAATTTAGAGAACTGACGAAACATTACGTGAAAAGGGACAGAAGTAATCATGTTTTAACATAATACGATTATATTAAATCATTTGAATCCGTGAAAACCACGAAAAATATTCATTACACGTTCATAATCTTATCACCAAGCTTGCATCTATTCTAAGTGAAGCAAACAAAATACTAATGTACAAAAGGGAAATTAAGAATAGGATCAAAGGCTTCATCAGATTGCTTTTAATTAACATTATGGGTAATAAGTTTACAAAAGCCGTGGACTTAAAACAAGAATGCTTGTAAGGAGAGAAAAGACAGATACAGATATGTTGGATTGAGAGGTTTGAAGCACTAGGCTTTTCCGTTACGTTTACTTTTTATACAGCCAAATATATTAATGGAATGCGGCATTAATTGTTGTTGTTCTTGTCTTGTTTAAAAACTGTTGTTTTGACTCATTTCGTTTGTCCTAAGAGTTAAACGCAGCGTGGAGGGTGTCTAATGGGTTCGAGTTAAACCGTGAAACGGCATGTCTCTGTCTTCTAAAACCACCATCAGCAATCCATTACAATCAGCCTTTTTTTTTCTTGCTTGTATTTGTACACATTTACAGACAAATTATTGATTAATGGAACATTTATTTTCTTTAAATAAAATCGTACTTTCAGATATTTGAAGTACCTCATTTTGTGGTCATTAAAAAAATGGAGTGTTGGTCTCGTGAGTGTGGAGGATGTTTGATGGGTTTATGATTAACTATTATACGACATGTCGCTGTCTTCTATAACCATTGACGATACATTAGCAGCAGCCTTTACTACCAATAGTTTAGTTGTCACACAGGCAAATATTCAATGGAACGTGTATCATTTTTTTATCAAGATGTTTCCAATTTTTTAAGCTTCTCTTTCTTTCAAAGTTTAACGTATTAGCAGTGAGGAGGGTGTTGATCCCATGGGCTTGTGATTAACCTTGATATGACAAGTCTGTGTCTACTGAAACCATCATCCACGATACATTACCATCGGGCCTTTCCTGCCGATATTTTTAGTTGTCATAAATCGATGCCTTCCATGTTCACTGATAGCTTCCACATGTATGCAGGCTTCTGGCCTGACTCCTTCAACGTGGAGTCTTGGATTTGATTCTTTCAACATGGTGGAGAAATATGAGTTAGAGAGACAGAGCTGGAAGTAACTTCGAAGACGGGGAGAGGGGATATCGCGGAAGTGATGGAGAGGAGAATGGAGGGTCAGGGAGGAGGTGGGATGGAGGGGAAGAAGAGTTAGGGGTAAAATGGGGAATTAAAGAGAGGGAGAAAGAGCAAGAGCGGTAGGAAGGAAAGTAGTTACATGGAGAGAACGAGAGGAAGAAAAAAAAGAGAGAGAGAGATAAGATACGAAAAAGAGGAGAAATTAAGAGAGTAAGAAATCGATTCATTCACAAAGAAAAGATAAAAAGAGGGAAGGGGGATCGAGGGGCGGTAGAGAGAGATAAAGAGAAATAGGGAGAGAAACAAAAAACTGAGAACAGAGACAGGGAGGAGGAGGGGGTTATGTACTATCCTCTGTGTTTGTTCATATCTTTCATTCGATAACAGTTCCGCGAATTCCCTTTAAGCCGAATTAAGAAGCAAACATTGTTCAATTTTTAATTTGTTTAACCGCGTCATGACCGATTGCCTGATTCGATGTCAAACAAATCTGACGCTAAGTTGACTAGTCTTCAATACCTTACTTTTGCTTTGTATACAATTTCAGGTCCGTGGTCAACCTTTCATGTTTTTAATATGAGAGAAAACAATTAAGAAAGCAACACACGAACAAACTTCTCAACAGGAGTGGCGCTGCTGTCGCTCGTAATTTGATTTGTATTTTTCGTATCACGCCCTTCATAAATACGATACTTTGTTTTATTCATTAGTTTTATTTAATACCACGATTCATTAGGAGTCTATATTGTCTAATTAATTCTATTTTATAATACCAATATAAGAGATTGAAATGGGTTATAACAAAATATTGCAAAAAATATTGCAAAATTATTTCCTTTACTTGTATCAAAGAGAACTGCTGCTGAGCTAGCGCCATGAGCGTCCCTGGACGGTGTGTGCGCTCTATAAGTTTACACTATTATTATTATTATTATTATTATTAAGAGTGCAAACAAGTTTCAATGGGTTCCTACACTTAAGCCTATCTGAGTTTTCTGATAAAGAGAAACCTGTTTTTATAAATTAACTTACTCTGTGATAATAAATCCCTTTTTAACATGCAATAATCATTTACGGCAACAAATTAACAATCGTGACGTTGATTTACAAACGTGCGCTACTGTTTTCGTTTCGTGATAGATAAGAAAAAGAAATCAATCTGAATTAAGTATCAAAAGTAGAGGATCTAAATTTGTCGATTTTCACGCAACGGAACATCATTTAAAAGCATTCTTTTCTTTTTCATCAATTGAATCGTTTATTATGCTATAATACCGAAATATATTTATTATATAAACCAATCTACACCTTGCATCACCTTCATCGGAAAACTACCTCATTGGCAATACATTAATCCTCATTTGCCACTTTTATATCGAGGTACAAATGGGTACCTGGCGATTTATCGCTGGGGTAATAAGGGCCCAGAGGAAGAGCGATGTGCCTACCCTAGCTAAATAATACCAGAATATATCCAAATTGTATATTATTACCCTCTAGCTATAGCTGAAACCTGATGATAAAAACGTATAATTTTATCAGCTATTTTGTAGAGAACCACAGTGTTGAAAACGGTTTCATGCATCAGACTATAGCGATTGTCCATGGCAGAGCTTCTGTTTTGACGGATTGATATCTTAGCTTCATTAACTATTTACACCGAGTAGCATGATACATGTGTTTTGCTTACCAATTTGCATTGCCCTCAATACTCAGGAGGCGAGTGATGTAGTACACTGCAATCTCCTCAGACTTTGCGTCTTCTTCTCCCGATTCGTCATCCCCCCCCCCTGTTTTTTTTGTCTCGTTCATTATAAATCTGTACTCACACTGGTTTAGATTTGTTGCATATCCCTGTAGCTCCTTTCTCTTTGTAATTATACATTTAGAACCATGTACTCTGCAATACCGTTTTTTGCTTATTATGTCTATGTCTCTCTTTCTATTTCCTACATCTTAAGGGTATTTTTCTGTCTTTTCTGTCCCCTCTCTGCCTCTTTAACATTTTACTTTCTCGCGCCTTTGATATGGCTCCCTCTTTCTCTTTCTTTCGCTCCATCTTTCTTTTTCTATCTCACTCCCCCCGCTCCCCACCTCTTACCCTCCCCTCTCTCTCTCTCTTCTCTCTCTCTCTCTTTCTCCCAACTACCTTTCTTACCCATTCCTTCACTCTCCCTCTTCTTCTTACCCATTACTACCTTTCTTACCCATTCCTTCACTCTCCCTCTTCTTCTCATCTATCTCTCTCTCTTTTTTCTCCGATTCCGATCTCTGTCTCTCTCCTGTCTCATTTTCTCCGTCCTTCTGCCTGTCTGTCTTGTGCATTCCGGCTACTCATATCGCGCCTATTAATTTCCAACATGCTCCAATATACTCTTTATTGCCTGAATTAATTGGTTTAATGGCAGCGACAGAGGTGTCATTCGTATGTATGCTGAGCTCATTAAAGACCTCCTGAGATAATAGGATATATGAGGTAAAAAGCACGGACCTACTCCATTTAGTCTGTCAGGTGTTATATTTGCCCTCATTAATTGCATACATTCGATCAGTATGGCAGGCGGTTAAGGCCATACAGATTGGTGGCAAAGAAGGAAAGATCGATCTTTATAATTATTTGAATTAAAACTTTTTTTTTGTTATTGTTTTTATCAGAGAGTTTGTCATCAATCAGAGAGTAAATCAGCCATCGCGTGACTCAACCCTCTGATCGAGATAATATCGACGATTTTGCTTTTAAAGATTAAATGAAAGGATCTTCGAATAATATTCAGGTTGTGTGGTTCAACCATGCATGGGACAGCTCATGCTTGCTCTTTGATTAGTCAATAATGTGTCTTTTCAAGAAAAGAAAAAAACATATTCTTAAAGTTTATCTGTACTAGTATATAGGAGGGATTAGACCACTCTGCAAGGTCACTGGACAGGTGGTTATCTCATCAACTCAACTCTCAATTAACATAAGAAAAAAAGGATCGTGGGGGACCAATGTTCACCTATTAGGCAATTGTTTTCTCTATAGAGGGAGCAAGTAGCTGCAAGTAAGACAGTGTGGTTTTAAACAGAAAAACAGTATTGATTAACAAATTTTGGGGTATTGATTTGTATTTGTTATGAGAGTCATCAAAATAAATCGAGATTCTTATAGTTGAAACTTGATGGCATCAAGTGCACACCATAAATGAACATTTACATGCCTGACCTATAGATCTCGAGCAGTTACAATACAATATTGATCATTACTTGTGCATTGCGATTTATAGACGGTGAATGTCTTTACCCATTTGCAAAATGGAAAATTCATTACCAGACGAATAACCAGATAAAGTGATCGCATAAGGCTGTATAAAACATACCAGGAGAATGTCGAGTTTCTATTTTTAGCCATACTTGGGAATGTCATGAATATATTAAACAAATGGCATTTTCCCCGTCGACAGGCATTCAGTGTTAAATAAATCATAGCTTACAGGTTGTTGTTTGTATGGCTAATTTACAAACTCATATCTGACTACATATTATCACACAATACAATGTATAGTAATAGTAATAGTTGGTCCTTCAGGGAATAAAGCATTGCCAGTAACTACAATACACGAAAATATCACAGATTCTTTAATTATGAAGCAGTAAATAGATGTCCCCACGGCCCCCATTTCACAAACTTGTCATCAGTGACAAACGACAGTTTTTGATATAAGCTAGTGAAATCCTTGCTTCTGATTGGTTATCAGCAGATTTTTCACTAATTTGTGTCATTAGTCATTGTAAAAAAGGCTTTGTGAAATGGGTCCCAGATCATTTACATTAAACATAAAGGAATTAACAGGTCAAGATTGAATGCTATCTGACTTTATACTAGTACATTATTTAGACGGACGTCTATCAGCTCTTGATGCTCAAATGACTCACTCTTGCATGTTACAAATTAAACTAAAATTTAACCTCCCTTTTTTCCCTTTTCCGCAACAATCTCAAAGCATGTGTTGGAGGAGCTTTTATACGTACCATGCACTAAACTATTTAGTAAAGGGTAACATTTTAAACGAAAATGAGAACGTTATTTTATTTTATTCCAATTGATTAAATATTAAAGGATATATATTGACTCTAAATTCTGCGTCTCAAACTTGTTTCTGAAACGCTATAGATGTCATAGGGCAATCAAACCCTTGAAATAAGTTCATCTGTATGAAGGCCGAATAATAACATAACAGAACGATTGAGATAAATCGGTACAATAATAAGTAAAGTTACGAATGTTAGGCGAATCTTAAATTGACAATTTGGTCAGTGGATTGTGACGTAGTCGTGGATAACTCCAGTTTTTCGTGTACCGGCAAAAATATCATACATTTCTGATTTTGTTTTCCTCATTTCCTACTCTCTTGGGGTACTACTCAAAATATATTATGGATAGAATGGTTATTATTTTAGGTCCTCTAAAGAAAAAAAACTCCTCCTGAGCCATATATTTGCTTTTTAATTGACAGTTTAGTCATTTTATGTGTTGAAACAAACAAGACATTGTCCACCACTATTTCACAGAGACATCCAATTTGAAAAGCAGATACCTTTATAGTGATTTATACTTTGTAAAATTTATAACTTTCTTATTTCATGTTCGATTTCAATCAGACTTTCACCAGTTTGCTTCCATGTTTTTATGCTTTCTACAAGAGTAGGTTGCTATCATTAAGGTTGGATTCCCTTTAAAACACTTGTGACTATAGATAGATTTAATACATTAGAACTAATACACATTTCAGCTCTTTGCAAGGGTAATGAACCCACCTTCATGTAAATGACATCACCCTTTTTGAAAACTTCATATACGATACCAGTGAACTACCAAGTGAGTGTAAATGTCATATAAATGATAAATATTGAACAAAGAATCATAATTATTAAATATATTTGTGGCTTACACCTATTAAATAAGATCGATTGATCGATCTGTATTGAAAAACAAGTCAGAAAAAAATCTTGGAACCAGCGGGATTTGAACCTGCCATCTACTGCTTGCCGGACTAGAAACAAATACTCTCCTGATTCGTTCTGACTCATTAATAATCAAATCCTGCTGTTTCCAAGATTTTTATGCCTCCGCCACCGAAGGTGGTGCCGGAGGCATCATGTTTTCGGGTTGTCCGTCCGTACGTCCGTCCGTACGTCCGTCNACCCCCTTTTTGAAGAAATCTCCGGGTGAAAGTCAAATACACCCCTTTTTTCACAATTCTCGGGCCGGACTTTGTCGCACGAAAAGTACCCCTTTACCGGACATTTTGGCAACACGCATGCGGTCATTCCGACCCCTGAGTGGGGGGGCCGGGAGTCGTGGATAACTCTCCCGGTTGTCGTGTACCGGCAAAAATATTATAAATTTCAGATTTTTTATCTCATTTCGCACTCTCTTCGGGTACTACTCAAAATATACTATGGATAGAATAGTTACTATTTTAGGTCCTCTAAAGAAAAAAAAACCCTGAGCCATAAATTTGCTTTTTAATTGACATTTTAGTCATTTTATGTGTTGAAACAAACAAGACATTGTCCACCACTATTTCACAGAGACATCCAATTTGAAAAGCAGATACCTTTATAGTGATTTATACCTTGTAAAATTTATAACTTTCTTTTTTTATGTCCGATTTCAATCAAACTTTCACCAGTATGCTTCCATGTTTGTTCTGCTTTTCTCCAAGAGTAGGTTGCTATCATTAAGGTTGGATTCCCTTTAAAACACTTGTGACTATAGATAGATTTAATACATTAGAAATAATA
Organism: Hemicentrotus pulcherrimus; assembly: GCA_003118195.1. Lineage (NCBI taxonomy): Eukaryota > Metazoa > Echinodermata > Echinoidea > Camarodonta > Strongylocentrotidae > Hemicentrotus > Hemicentrotus pulcherrimus. Next base: position 42,020 of record BEXV01001862.1, read on the forward strand.
AGTATTTTAGCTCTTAGCAAGGGTAATGAACGCACCTACATGTAATTGACATCACCCTTTTTGAAAACTTGATATACGATACCAGTGAACTACAAAGTGAGTGTTATTTCTTTTTATATGTCATATAAATGATAAATATTGAACAAAGAATCATGATTATTAAATATATTTGTGGCTTACACCCATTAAATAGGATCGATTGATCGATCTGTATTGAAAAACAAGTCAAAAAAAAAATCTTGGAACCAGCGGGATTTGAACCTGCCATCTACTGCTTGCCGGGCAGCCATGGCACAGTCACGATGAACTAGAAACAAATACCCAAGCTCTCCTGATTCGTTCTGACTCATTGATATTCAAATCCCGCTGTTTCCAAGATTTTGTCTGACTTATTTTTCTTTTTCAATACAGATCGATCAATCGATCTTATTTACTGGGAGAAAGCCACGGATATGTTTAAGGATTGAAATTTCTCCCAGGAAGCATTACATTTATAAAGAATCATAATGTATCATATTCTTTACATTGTCATAAAGCACACGAATAGAAATAATGAAAAAGTAAAAACAAAAAAGTGAAAGGCATTCTGAGGCACATTATGATCACTACAAGTAACTGATTTATTCNACACAGAAAGATGTATATGGGACTACACGAACACGTGGCGAAAAAAACCTCCCCCGAGTTTTACGATAAACATGACATATTTAGAATATAAAGGCATTTGAAGAGCCATGCTTTTCAGGGAACATGTCTTATCTGATGTTCTTCCACACTTGCATTATAACAAATGATAAAACTTACGAATTATTTTTCACCTCTTCCCAGAACTCAACCTTCTCTTTAAAAAAATAATTGTTTGAATAAATATTAAATTGATATTTCTTAGAATGACCGCTTCGACTGATGGGTAACTTTTTGTTGTTGAATGACTATTCGTTTCATAGTTTGCGCGTTCTAAAAATATGCTGCTATATACATTTACAGTAAAGACCCTATTATTATTCACACTCCTTGTAAATTTGATGTTTTAATTTGTGTTTTCGGTAAATAAAAAATGAAAGCAGGGCTGGTTGAATTATGTAAAAAAACTATCAGATGTAAGCTTTCATATGTCACATTCTCAAGAATCAAATTTTCTTATCGCGATTTCAATCTTGCGCACTGATCAAAATTATCTAGAGCATTTAAATTTCTTTCATTTGCCTTTATATGGAATAAACTCCTCTTGACATTTACTAACTTTTTGACTTCTTGATCAGTTACCTTTTCGGGGCTATCCGAGGACGGTCGGAACGACAAGTTCTTGAGTACAAATTGAGTTTTGAGCCAGGATTAGAGAGCGTTGGTGATGCATGTATTCACTGTAGGTATCGGATGTATGTAAATTGATCGGATCTACAAGTTCAAATGGTTTATATATGGGTGGATTTAAGGGAGAGGGGAGGGGGTCAACACAAGGCAGATACATACTATCACTATGCAATTATTCAGCATTATTTAGATATCAGTTCATTATAGGAATCCCTGTCTTGAGACTATACACACTATGATAATTTAAGACATGCATTTATTTATTTATCATAATAATCTTACAGAATTAATAGTTGCTAGCTTTATTGGCGCTTTGAAATCTTCGTAAAATGTATATAAAGCGTTTAATAAAATACTGTGCATAGTAATTTATTAATAAAAATGTTACTCATGCTCATATTTTATTTAAAATGTGAAAAATGTAGTGCAAACAAGATTTTAGACCGTCGATAATATCATGAGTTCATGTCGAGAAAACAGATGAAAGGTATTTTTCTCGCCAGTGCTCTTGATGATGTTTTCTCAAGAAGTATTTTATATTAAGATTAAAGTAGGTTTTTGACGGCACGGTTTAAGAGAGTAAATAGATAAAAGAAATCAGTAAATCATGAAAGAACGTTGACTGTGTGGGTCATGCTATATGGAAAGCGATATGAGTGCCCAGCAGAGGCGGACACTCATCATCATCATCATCGTTGGCGTCAAGCCGTTGAATGATACAATTTCACATTTTAAAGAAATTTGTCCTCCTTTTATTTGATTATTTTCAAATTCACTTACTTTTTAGCAGATGTTTCTGCATTTATTGAGAAATCTCATCACGCTTTTATATTCACTTTTTTGAAAAGGCAGCGCGGCATTTTCAACAATCATCGACTACTTTTCATTTTCTTCTCTGAAAAATCTTTGTTCTTGGACATGTCATTACTCATGAGACTTCTGGCATGATGCTACTTTTTATTTTTAGATTTTCCGTTTCACCCCGAAGTTATTTTCCTTTTAATGGGCTATTGTCTATAGTGATGTTAAAGGGAAATGAAATTAATAAAACTGGTGAATGCTATCCTATTTTTCTTTTATTTCCTCTACAATTCTCGTAAAAATGAATGAAATTGTGCATATTCTCAAGGTTCTTGCAATCTTTTGCCAGGGGATCTAGAGGTTGGAAATCAAGAAATCTTGTTTTACCTCAATTCTGCCCTCGCAATAAAAAGCAGACAATGCCGTTTTCAGTGATTGGTTTCGAGGAATAGGAAATTGCCCTTACGTCACACTGCACTTAAGAATGTCATTCGCCATTTTTAAAATCACGCAGCAGTTGTTAAATTGCAAACAAATCTATTTTCAGATATGGCAAAGAAAATGAAGGCTACACATTCGAAGCAAATTGTACGATTACTGATAACAGGACTTTGCCTTTTTTGTTGGATTTAAACAAATCTTTTTATTGTCTTTTTGTTGGTATCGCATGAAAATGAAGGCACAGCATCAATCCCTCGGATTTTATTTTTTCACTTTGTGTTTATTACAGTCATTATCTTTCTTCCCATACCATGAATAAATGGCGTTGTAGAAGTGTTGTGGTGAACTAGTGGATAAATCACACGACTGCAGATCACACGGTACGGGGTTCAAATCCCAGCCTGACAAGACGTTCATCTCCATTGGCCACCCAGGTGTTAAATGGGTACCCGGTAGGATGCAAACGTGAATGTAGTTTGCTCAGCATTGTGAGCGTCTCTAAAACGACGCCTGGCTGGCATGCTTCCCAGGGAGTGGAGAACGTACATACACTGTGTGAGGGCAAGACTGAATCTAATGAGCAGTGTAATAATCAGCGTTGATAAAATTATATTAAGCCCTATAATTATAAGATCGGACTATCATTATTATCCATTAAAAACTGGTGAACAGAGGCTGTGGGACATTCTATTTTACATTAGGGGCACAAAGGGACACCGCCTTGACTATATCTACACCAAACAAAACCATCAAGATGAGACTTAAAGTTCAAGGGACCTCTAGCGATCCAATCATTATAGATTCTTGTCTCGTCCCGATGAAATTTGAGGGTAGGCTTCGTTGAAGACATGTCACTCGCAAATATCGGGGAAGAAAATCGTTGGCACAGAGTGATTTATGCTTCCTGAATTTAAAGGTGGACCTCGAATATCTGTAAAATATTGAAAAAGGATGATTAGTCCCCCAAGGCAACAAATGATAAGGAATGCCATGAATTCGATTTTTGATTAAATCTGTGTTGGCTGAGTAAAAGACGGAAAACGTTTAAAAAGAAAATCGGCGGGACTGAATGATGTTCTCTCTTCCCGGATTAAAATTTTGTCTCCACTCATTGAAGTGATTAAAAATGAAAATGTGTACAAAATATAACGAAACTTGTCACTAAATCATTGAAAATAGAATAAAATTTATTCAAACCTTTTTCATGTATTGGTTGAGTGATGAAGAGCAGTGACGCCTGATATCCTGAAAAAAGTAATACCCGTAGTACTTCATAATAACTATGATGACGTGTGTGTATGTTTTCTGTATCTACTTTCATCAAATATTATAGATTCTTAAAGACCATATCCGAACTGAAATGAAAACAAATACTAAATGGATGAATAATGTATATATCACAAGAAAGCTTATAAGTCACAAATTACAATATCATAAATTATATGCCTTTTTAGTGTGTGTCAGAGGAGAATCAGCTGTATGAAAACTCAAATTCTAAAGCTTGAAATCGGAAGTTGTCGATCTAAAAACTTGCTAACGACTTGATGACATCATCTTATGTGAAGTACGCATATTCACAATGGATTTGCAATAATTAAGCACGGCTCATCGCCTCGGCTATATAGGTTAACCGTTGGGGTCCACATCTTATGTCGTCACTGTAACTTTGGCAAATTTGACCCCTGTTGACCTGTAATTTGGTTAGGAGCGGAAATGAGGTTTTAATTTGCTTTTGTGCAATAATCAAAGAGTAAGTACTTTTCACTAGTTTATATTTGTATTCTACATTCATCCTATTTTTCATTTATATCAAGTTGTATTTTCATCGGATAAGGTCTTAGCTGTTTCAAATAAACCATTTGAACAATAAATTATTCTGAATAATGCGTTGGGATTTCGTTTTGGAATAACCAGTTATCAGATGGCAAGATTAATTCCATGATGTCAAAAGGGAAAGAGCTGCTGACGTACGGCGGTACATGACTCGAATACATGACAACACAAAAGAATGTTCTGACGTTAAATTTATAAATACATGTATATATTCATAAAGAATATATAGATTTCCTTGTAGTATCAATATCCCTGAAGTATTCTCCCACATGGACTGAATAAAGGGACTTAGTTAAGATAGGATAGCTCAAAATTGCGTGCATTAAACGGCTTTCTATTCATTTGCCCTTTAGGATATTTTCGCCTTGAACTCGTAACTATGAATATGTGAGGGGGAAAAAGATTAGTTTCACGCTTATCAACGAGACAGGAAGAGGCTTGATAATGCCAAAATGATAAATGGGTAAACATCCCATTGTCAAGTCATTTTAAAGGATTCTGTTAAAACTTGCCCTTCAATCTCCACATCTACTTGTGCCATTAACAAAATATTATGCTGTGCAAGATGATTCGCAACACATGACGTACATGTTTTCCTCCCTTTTTATTTTTTGATTGTTTGATTTTTTTTCTTCTTCTTCTCTGTTTCTTTCTAGTGTTTTTGAGGATACATTTGTTATATTTTGTGGATTATAATCGTTATGTTAATTTGTGACTAGAAACCATATAATAACAATAATAATTTTCGAAAAGTTACTTATAAAGCGCTTTCCACCGAAGTCTCAATTCCTCCATATATGTAAAATGATTTCTCGCTTTGTGTTCATTTGAATAAAAGAAGAAGATAAATGCATTTTGAATCTTGAAAACAAAAACTCGTGAAACAATTCCGACGTGAACCTTTGCAGGCTTAGGATCTAGCACGCAATGGGTATTATAGATAACGGTTTCCATGACAATTGATTCCCGGAATTTAAACAGATCCCCGTATGCATTTGTCTTTTGAGTCGCATCTTGCAACAATGCGATATGAACATGTATAATTGAATGGCAAATATAAGTTTCTTTTTAACGGGCACTCAGGGGGATATAAATTCAGACTTAACGACTTTGGTTCTTTTATCATATCTAGGAATATGACGGCAAATCTGAAAATGGTCCTAAGTAAAATTTATTTAAGACTGCACAGAATCGATGTAATTATAGCGTACTGTTTCATGTAATGGGTGTTCACTTACAACAACACTCTTCACATACAAAGTTTCAAACATTTCTTAAATGTCGATAACTGAGAAGAAAAAATGTTCAGTGCAACTTGTTTGATGAGTTGGGCATCTTTAGCTAAACAGTCCGGTTTCACACATGCCAAATATATTCGTTTAATCTCCCCCCCCC
>BEXV01001862.1:62912-73686 GCA_003118195.1 Hemicentrotus pulcherrimus
CCCCCCCCCCCCACTCAATGTTATTTAGGGTACGCATATGCTTGTTCCCTCTTTTTGAAAGCACCCCCTATCTGAGGACTGCCAATATTTCTGTGGGCGTTTCGCGGGCTTTTCCTGCCTTGGAGACCCCCTAAATCTTGAAAAATGCGCAATCATTTGACAACCAACCAACCAACCAACCACCTGACACCACCTGACACCACCACCCCAACCACCACCACCACCACCTGACAAACGACAAACGACAAACGACATACAACAGTCTAAAAAACGTACAACCAGACAACCAGAAAACTTAACAATCACACGATCTGACTACCTGTAGAGTAAAGGTTACAACCTGACAACCAGACTACTAACAACCTAACAAATGTCTACCGGACAAGCGGCAATGTGACAAGTAATCATCAATCGTGTGACAACGTGACAATCGCAACCTGGTAACGGGTAGCCTGACAACCGGACGATTAAAAACCTGACAAGTACCAATAATTCCGTGACAAATGGCGTCCTGAAAACTTTTCAGGTCGCCTGTGAGTGACATGTGGCAAAAGAATAACAGACAACTAATATCCGGTAGAATGCGAAAATTAATGTGGTTGGATGAGCAAGTGTGCGCTTGTTAAATGGCGACTGGCTGGAATGCTCCCCAGGGAGTGGACAATGTGCATACATCGTGTGTGGATAAGCCTAAATCCGAAGACCGGGGTACTAATTTATCTGTAAAGCACCTAGACACATCGTTGTATCGATGTATTTGGCGCTATTATGTAAAAGGCGGAATATTATTAACCATACAACCAACAACCAGACAACCAAAAACCCGATAAATGGACCTCCCGGCAATTGACAATACAACTTAACAACCTTACAACCAAAACCCTTATGATCTGACAACCAACAGCTTGATAACCAATACCCTATTACCTTATAACCTGAAAACCTACAACAAGAACACTGACAATTGATAATATACCTTGACAAAGTTCTCCCGAAACCTCAATGATGTGACATCCAACGACTTGATAACCAATACCCTGATACCTTACAAACTGACAACAAGACAAATGACGACCTGACGATTGATACTATAACTTGAAAACATTACAACTGAATCCCCAGTGATCTGACATCCAACAACTTGATAACCAATACCTTCATACATTAGTACCTGCTAATTAACAACAAAACGGCTGACAAGTGATAATCTGACAGCCGGCAACCTGTCAACCAACAATCTGAAGACTGACACGAGAATTTTTGATCTACACTGGCTTGATATTAGTGTACGTTCATTTGTCATCATGAACCATCTGACAGGGACCGTCTGACAGGAACCATCTAACAAGAACATTTCTAACAGAAACTATTTAAGATGGACCACCTGCCAAGGACCACCTGATAACTGACAGCCAGAACAGCCAGGAAACGTACAAACTTACAACCAACAATCTGACAATCAATAAACGTAGCAACCAACAACCTAATAACCGACAGCCGAGTTAATATTAACTGGTAAACGGAAAACTGATATTTTGACAATGGACAACCTGACAACTGACAAGATAATAAAGGACGTCCGGATGCCCAACATTCAACAACGTCAAAACTAATAACATAAGAATAAAACGACTACATGACCACTAGCATCCTGACACCTGATAGATTTCGCAATCAACAACCTTTGACTAACAGCGAATAACGTATTTCTGAAAGCCTATTCTGTGGCAATTGAAAACCTGATAGCTATCAACCTGATATGGACAACCTGATAAAAGACGACCGACAAACTGAGAAGTGACAACCTGAAGCCTGATAAATGGCATTGTACGATCTAGTAAGGACACGCATCAAACCATCTACCTTGTCCATCTGGAAACCAATAACCTGACAGGCGATGACAGACAATCATCAACCTGATAACCGACAACAGACGTCCGGATGCCAAACATTCGACAACGTCAAAACTAATAACATGAAAATAAAACGATCACATGATCACTAGCATCCTGACACCTGATGGATTTCGCAATCAACAACCTTTGACAAACAGCGAATAACGTATTTCTGAAAGCCTATTCGGTGGCAATTGAAAACCTGATAACTATCAACCTGATAACTATCAACCTGATAAAAGACGACCGACAAACTAAGAAGTGACAACCTGAAGCCTGATAACTGGCATTGTACGACCTAGTAACGACAAGCATCAAACCATCTACCGTGTCCATCTGGAAACCAATAACCTGGCAGGCGATCACAGACAATAAACAACCTGATAAACGACAACAGATAACTTGAAAACTGACAATTTGGCATCTTCACAAATGATAAGTTGGCATTCGCTAATCTATGACTGACAACTAAACGTCCACTACCTGACAAGGACAATCTTATAGCTGACAATAGACAACTAGGTAACAGATAACATGGTACTCGAGAGACCAACAGCCTGATGAAAACTGAAAACATGAAAAGTGATAACCACTAAAACTGACAATGAACAACCTGCTACCTGAAAATCTACTCTTTCACAACTGACAAACTTGCAACTGTCAACCTGGCATGATCATTCTGATAACCGACAACCTGGTATTGAGAACTGATTACCTAACATCCAGAGTCCAGGCAACGGACAACTTCTCAATCAATAAACGATAACCAACATATAACTAACTAAAAATAGACAACCTCGGTACTGAGAATGACAAACTGGTAACAATAAATTTCAACCTACCACCTGACTACCGACAATTTGGCAACCGTGAACAAACGACCTGATATCACACCACCTGACACCCGAAATCGTAATGATTGACGACCGAAAACATAACAACCTGGTAAACTTAAGACAGTCAACCCGACAATCGTTACAAGAATTACTAATCTTGACTAGTTGAATGTTAATATATTCAGGTGATTCATCGTTCTGTGATAATAAAATATGAAGGTTATCTGTAAAGGAAATGAATAAATATTTTCAAGAGTCCACAATAATATCACGACAAGTTTTTAAAGGATTTCACAAGCATTTTGCCCCCTCTAAAGTGTAAGACTTCAATTCCACTTCAGAAAGCAGTTCAAAATTATGTTTGACTGTAATTCAGTTGATCAAGAGACCGACGGCCGAGAATGACGGCCAATGAGACCGATAATGACGACCACCTCGTGAGAGCAAGACCAACAACCCACGAGAACGACGTGATGCAGTCCTTCAGACATCTCCTCTGATGCAAGCTTATAACTGCAAAACAAAAGACAAAACAAAAGTAAATATGTAAGCCTTTACGGGGAAATCGTATACATGAATGCAATTCGTGTGAAACACGATATCAATGACAAACATATTGGTAAATGGTAAAGGATACACGATACAAAAGATTCAGAATAATTTCAACACGATTGCTTGGCGAATAAAGATGAGAGCATTGCCATTGGTGCGTGTTACAGAGGTTGTTATTAAGTTTTATTATGATGTGGACCAAATATTGTGAGCGAGATTATCTGACTGTTTATTATTTGCAATGAAAGTAGTAACGTCAGTAATAAAGTAAGTTGATATCTGAACATCACGCATTTTTCTTCATCATTTTCATTGCGTTTATTTGGCGTGGTGATGTCGCATGTGAATTTATAACAAAAACAATATTTCCTGTAATCCAATGAATTCCTTTACTAAGAAATACAACTGGGATATTCAAAGAAAAACCAAGTCTGAAAGTAATTAATTAAAAAAAAGTGAACCATGAAATCAGCTTTCTAATTGATTTCTTGACCTGAAGAATTGTTGGTTGGTATGGTTTATTTATTGATTGATTGACCAATTGAATGAATGATTGATTGAATGATTGAATGATTAACTGATTGAATGATTGAATGATTAACTGATTGAATGATTGAATGATTAACTGATTGATTGACTCATTGAGAGATGTAATAGAGAGATTGATGCATTGTTAAATTTATTCAATTGACTTTAGGCCGCGGTTTTACACGCAGCAACGAGTTTATGATTTAGCAGAATACAGACCCACGAGTAAATGGTTGCACGGTTGAATTGAAACGGATTTAATTATCGTATCGATTGATTTATTAATTATATTGACTGATTGATTGACTAATTTGTGGACTAACTGATTAGTTGATTTAATTATTGATAGGTTGATTGTTTTTTCTGGGGGATTGAATGATGTTGATAGATTGGTTGAACCATTGCATGATGTGATTGGACGTGGATTAATATTATTGATGAAAGAATGAATGGATGGATGGATGGATGGATGAATGAATAAATTGAATGAATGAATAGATGAATGAATAGATGGATGAATGAATGAATAAAATGAATGAATGAATGGATAAAATGGATGGATGGATGGATAGATGAATGAATAAAACGGATGAATGGATGGATGGATGGATAAATGAATGAATAAAATGGATGGATGGATGGATGGATGGATGAATGAATGAATAAAATGAATGGATAGATGGATGGATGGATGGATGAATGGATAAAATGTCGATTCATATGAATAGATGGATGAATACAGGATTAGATTAACAATTAATTTCAACTGTTATTTTTACATGTGATTGTATAGGGTTGCAATGATTTATAGCGACACAGCTTTAATCATAGCCTTTTACTCTTAAACTAAAACTAAATTTTAAATGGCACGTGTGCCGATGACATATTCAATATGGTAGATTTACACTTTTAACATGATGGATTGATATCATGGTTGAATCCAGCAAAGAAAGTTTTATAATGGAAATGTCACTACTCTGTCCAATCAATTAATAGTATAGTGAGTGCGTGAATTATGACATTAGACAGGAAAGTTCAAACAAAAGTAGGCCTACATAAAAACACCACCTGTTGTTCGTTTAGTGAATGAAAATGGCGTCTCTTTTGTTTGGATCGATCAATATCAGCGACAGATGAAAACTAAGAAATTATATATTTTTACATCCAGAGCGGTCTAGTAATGGTATATCTAATTACAAGTTCCTGCTATCCGTTTTAGATTGAGCATGTTATTGTGTCTATCTTGGTCTAACTTTTGCTGCATGTGAAATTCATTTCTCTTAATCAAAAAAAAAGGGGGACGTCTGTCTTCATAAAAAGGATCAATACAATATTTTGCACGTGTGAAACAAAAAATACTGACGGTTTATTTGATTGCCGATTCCATTCATCTGAATGTGATTTGCCCGACTTGCTTTGATTTTTGCTGTCGATGTTTGCCAGTGCTTCATACAGGATGCAACAGGGAATGTATACCTCATCATAACGATTGTATTGAATATTGCCGGTCGTTAGAGTGAATATGATTTCATTTGAATTGCTCTGATTGATAATGATTCATCGAAATTTCTCAGAGATGCATGGCTATGGATTGACTGCTATTTGATCCTTGCTTTGATTCAACCCTAAAGAAGATCAAACACCATGCAAACTCCAATCTATTTTTGAAATTGCGTAGCAGGAACGACACGATAAAAATGCTTGGATTTTACTTGATATTTCTGTTGGAAATTCGACTATTCACGATAGGAAGATTAAACTCATTCACTCCAGTGGTCTGAAGCATTTGTCTGTTTTCTCTACATGATATTATGAATGTGGACTCCATCTATCTTAACACCGGAAGATGGCATTCCCGTAACGAGGGACTTCATGAATACCATGCTTGTATATCATGCAATGATTTTACTTTCAAGGACCTTACCACTGGTTATAGTTAGCTTATATTTAATGACGACCTCGTCCTCCATAGTACTAGCATGCTGTAGATCCTGTACCCAGTGCTCTCGGCTTGATAGCTGCCCGTCGTGCCGTCCTGCCGATCACACCTTACCTGGACTGACAAACGAACAGAGGGAACGTATCGCCAGTTCATCACTCCAGCATATTATCAATAGGTATTTCATACAATATCAATTTTTTCATCATTACATTTTTTTCTAGTGGAAGCCTGCAATTGAATTTTTATCTAGTTTCCATGAAAAATGACATCATCTCCACGCACATCATTAAAACTCAGGGGCCCAGAACATTATGTAAAATACCAACTTACAGTAAGGGCAATATTAAAAATAAATAGGATGTGATATTTTATGACTTTGGTAAATTTTGTCCAACATGTTTAGAGTCTATACTGATTTAGTGTTGCATTCAAACGCATTAATAATCTTTTTTTTTATATATATATATATTTTGAATTTAACTTATATCTCGAGGTAAAATAAAAACGTAAATTATAAAGGGGAAATACCTAAGAGAGGAAAGTCGAATTTATGTTTTATCGGAGTACAGACCCAAGAGGTTAACGGATCTAAAATCAATAATTTGCTATACCATAACCTGGACTTTTCCTTTATTTCTTTCTTTTCCTCTTTAGAATTAAAAGTAATCCTCAGGTCCTGACGCAAATGAAGCACCAAAAACAGCTAATTCAATTAACCGCCGAACAAACACGAGTATTCGCCGACCGTTTCCGGAACTTGTTTCGCAAGCATCATGAGCTTTCAAATATTTCAGCTAGCACGATGTCAGCTGCCTTTCTCAATTTGACGACTAATGCCGAATACTGCCGAGGACGTATCATGTACTCGGCTCCACTACTCGGCCTTAATCGTAATTCCGATGTCATTCAGATATTTCAGGTTAGTAAAGTAAAGTCAAAATATAATATGCAGTCAAATAATGCAAACTTAAGATTATAAGGGATTATTCCGTGGGACTTACCTCCATGAAATATAATCATGATAATAAAAGAGGGGTAGATTCAACTATTGATTTACACCGCAAGCAACACACATTAACAAAATATGTAGGGCGTGCAAGAGCAACAATTAAGAATAATAACTGATGTATCAAAATGAATTGATACTTTGTTTAATCAAGATGAAATCTTTTTGAACGAAACAAATCTTTTAATAGGTCATGAAATAAAGAGAAGAGACATGAACCTCTTCAATCTTGTTTTAAAAATTGCTCAGTTTATTATCTATAGAAACTATATTAGCGAATGTTTTGGAAGTGAAAAGCACAGGATGAAACATGTTGTATATTTGATAAAAGAATTGAGGGGAGAAATCCGCACCTATCTATGAAATGATATCAAAAGAAATTCGATACAAACGAAGTAACAGCATTATTCTCATTAATAATGATTATGTTACATTTGTTTCATGTCTTGTACTGTGTATGGTATGTTACAATTGCATGAATTCTGTATACAAACAATGTTGTAAATAAATGTTGTTTTATGATATAAACAAATAAAGTCACTCGAAAGAGGAAACAAACAATAGACAGAAGGAGAAAAAAAACATTTCAATCTTCATCTTTAAAAGTAGCCCGCTTAACGCGAAAATATTGTAAATCCTACGAATACCTATCATAACACGAGAAAATGTTGCAATTTAAAGAAGAGGATTACAAATAACACATCCACTCCATGACATGTAGATATTAAGGACATATAAGATCTGAATCGGTTGAACTGACTTACCCACAGTCTGTACACAAAAAGTTAAACACCGTTAAATTATAAAAGACATAAAGTTATGTGGTTATTAGTTATTAGTTGGTTTCTAGTTATTAGTAATAGATTTCAAATATGCGTTCTTGTTAATCATTAAAACCAAAGCTACATAATTCTGTTTCTTTTCATATTTTCAATATTTTCATCTTATTTCAGTTTACTGCAATGGACCGCATGCAGTGGATTATGGGAGAATATTGCGATGAAAGTGCTTCCGGGTCACCAGCATGTAAGAACACGTTATATCCCGAGTTCACACCTGTGATAGGAATCAATGTCGATCGACAATCAATCGGAATCTGGTGGATATGGACACACCGATGCTTGAGCGAATACGCTTGAAATCACAAGAATGTGTTTCTATCATTAGCTTGGAAATCTTCTTCATGTAAAATACTTGACTCGCTCGAAGAAGTATTGATCAATCATGTTTGACAAAAGAGTACCCTAGCTACAAAACCGACGAACACGAGTTGAGCGACAGGTCGATCTTTGAGTGATCGATTGAATGGTTTTAGCTAAATATAAAAACATTTATATAATTTCAACAAATGTGATAAAACGACAAAAAAATAATCTCGGAAGGATCGCCCCGTTCAGCTATATGCCATAACTGGACAGCTTGTCTACCAAGGGTTCCTAGCGGCCAGGATATGATCATAAGCAGCGAAGAAAACAATGTCGAGTGGTAGTGAGACATTTTGTGGCATTGGCATTAAACAGTATTTGAAGGGGGAGGGGGTGGTTGCTCGAGACCTCTCAGCTTCCCCTCCCACCATGAGCACTGAAGAGAAGCTTATACGGCAGAGAACATAATTGATGATCCTTGTTTGATATATTAGAGGATTGCCATGGATTGTCTACTATGTGTCTATGTGTATAATAAAGGGATATTACAAACACACCGTAGACTGAGATTGAAGAAATCGGTATTCGCCATGTCTATCCTCTTACAAAGCGCGACGGTAATAATCCATCTTCGAGTCAAAAATAAGTATCCTATCAGAATAATATCAAACTCTTTGAAATAATCGCTTTACAATATCCTCAACGATGTCAACACTAGCGGTAGCTTGGTCAATTTATTGTCCATTCAATTAAAAATCACAAGATTTAATTCTTTGATTTAAGAAACTTAATTAAACAAGCTCATAGAAGTAAATCCACTAAAAACAACAATGCTTCCCTATTTCCATTATACCAAAGCATCATTCATTTAGAGCAAAGCTTTCTTTATATGGTTAAAGCTCTGAGTGTTTTTTACGCACTGGTTAATTTAATCTAAGTAGCTGAGTAATGTAGAGACGTAATGAATCAAATAAAATCCGTTTTCTTTATTTAAAAAAATGTAATAATACTTGTTCATCTTGATATTATCTTGACGTACATTGTTTTCTCAGGCGAGTAATAACTATCACAGTGGAACAATGATTTCAAACTATGGGCTTCATTCTGTCGTAACTATGAGAGGGAGTGAGAAGTACGTGGGAGGCAGAAGGGAAAGGCGAGAGACGGAGAAAACAACAGAGAGAGAGGGGGGGAAGAAGAAATACAAGAAGAGAGAGAGAGAGAGAAAATCGATTGTGAACTAATCGTGATTGACTATCCGTGTCTTGCTTGCGGCGTTAGTAGAACAAAATAAAAGAAGGAGGTTTACATGAGAAACTATACAAAAAGAAATGGGCGGCTGCATGCAGGACAAACAAGGAATAAAGATCAATAAAGTGCTAAAGACGGTGCTTATTGACCTCAGAGCCGAAGGACAGGGGTGTATATAACGGTTGCATGTAAGTTGTTCGACTCGAGACTGTAATCGCAGCCCATGCTTGCATGGCAACGATGGACGCTTAAGCAGCGAAATTTATTTATTCGCCAAGCAGTTCGGAAAAACTAGCCATACATCAATTGTAAAGTAATATACACTTACCTGGTCTACTTGTATCGTATGTACATATATCTTTCTACAAGCTACACGATGTACGCATAGCAACGTAACTTCTCAAAGATGGATGTTTTGTAGTGATGGTTAGTCGTCTGCTTCTGGATATTTCGACGTGTACTGCCTAATTGGACAGGAGGAGGTGAATATCTGTCTTCTGAGTGATAGCTCAACTGTAATTCGTGCACTATTTTCAACGAATAAGCTTTATAAAGGTCATCTAAACCAATACCATGCGCAACAAATACATCGACATCTCTATGGTTAATTTTTCGTTAGATTTGATATAAAATCGCAAGGTGACTAGCATTAACGTCATGATTAATATGCATACCTACCGTGTGTGAAATTGACAAGATCTGAGAGTTTGTAGTCCAAGAGGAGTGTGAGTATTGTGTCGCATCATTATACTATTGCTAACAAGGAGTCAACATGGGATCTAAATCATCCAAAATTTCCGCTGCTGGTCCATCGAAACCTAATACAGCAGCCGGAGACAATGTGCGCAAGAATCCTCTGATCGCTACAGATTATAAACTGACCAACGAACCATCTACCAAGAGGATATCAAAACAAAGCACGTCAAAGACGAAGGGTTTCATCGTGATCGATGAGTACGGGCGCCGGACATCGACGGTCACGAAGGTGGGTACGAAGAAGGTCAGGACGCGGAAGAAGACATTGGACCCGCTCATCTACAAGGGGGAAGAAATGAAGGAATTACGTCACAAACATGCAAAGAAGGAGAAAGGGGAGAAGAAATCAAATAAGAGAAAAGGGAATGATGACCTCAACGATGACGACGACCATATGGGTTTGGGTAATGATGTCCTTAGCGAAACTCCATGCCGCGACGATGATCAGGACACGATTAATCTTATTCAGTATGAGAATTTCGAGTATCCATTCGAGAATATTGTCTTTGAAGGAGGAGGAAATAAAGGTTTGGCCTACGCTGGTGCAGTCAGGGTAAGTTTGCCTGAACATTATTCATGTTTATATTAAAATCATTCATTATTTCACAATTTTGTTGATATTTTATTTGTTTCCGGTTTTGTAAAATTCACATAATTATAGTGGCTTAGATACAGATCTCGTGTCCCTCTTCCCCCATCGAGTGGAGAAAGAGAAATTAAAAGGAAGGAAAAGGGAGAAAGGGAATTCAAGCGGGAAGGGGAAACGACGAGAAAAGGAAGGCGCCTTTATCACATCCCGTACCCTTTACCCTAAATAATAGTCTTGTAGATTCGTAATTCATTTTTAGTAAGACAGGTGCCCC
>BEXV01001862.1:73890-84362 GCA_003118195.1 Hemicentrotus pulcherrimus
GGGGGGGGGGGGGGAGGGGATTCTATTCAGGTACAAAGTAGGGGAACAAACTAACCTGACATGTATGCCTCATTTATCCAATGAACATCATCAATTTAATTATTATTTTCGTGGGGGAAGAGGTGGGAGGGTTCAATTTTTGCATACTGGACATTTTTTCAGTCTTGCCTCTATATATTTTTTTCCTGTGAAATCATTAGATATATGAGTTAATTTATGTCTGTCTAACAATCACGACGTATAGCTCAACGGCGTCGATGTTGTCGTGATATTTAGCCGGCTCATCGGTCACTGCACACTGTAAAATCGAAAAGTATTATCGATCATCGTTCTTCACGCCTTAAATCAATAAAGTAATGTTACTCGAACAATGAGCAATCCAAGAGGGGGAAGGGGGGGGTGGAAAAAATAAAACAAAATATCATGAACGGCCCACGAAGCATGAGAATCATATATAAGTGTACGTTGTGTCGGTTATAAAGAAATCTAAAAGTCGATAACATTCTATGGATATGTTCTTCATTTTAGCTCTCTTCCTGAGATTTTTATTGTTCGCTTTTACCAGAAAAAAAAAAACGACACTGCTTGTTTATGATGTAGCAAAGTAACGCGGTTCGGTATTGAATGTTTGCGTTGCTTTGTATTCTGGGATCTATAGAACATACATATAAGAAGGTGAACACATTGTAATGATTATATAACGGTTAACAGTTTGCTGTTGTCACTTGCAGGTCCTCCCTCTCTTGAGATTTGTTAGCTTAGCTGGATTCTAAAGAAATCCCCATATGCTTTATAGTCCATAGTCGCACCAAACATGCCAAATGTAACGTAGATTACATAAAACGAATAGCCAAGAACGGGTCGGATTAGAGTCAGTTTGCAGTGTGACTGAGGTATTATTTAGGTGATCGTGTGAAAAACTTATAGATAGATGGATAAATGGATTTTATTAAGATCTTCGCGTCTGGCAGCTAAAAACTGAAATGAACATGAATTACAGTACACATTTCCAAAGATTATCTCTTCTGCCCATGAGACCAACAATGTCTCACGGACATTCTTATGAAAAGCTCTCTGAATGTTCACTAGAACGACGGCACAAGAGACCGACATCCCATGATAGGGACAGCTAAAGAGAAGGACATGTCGGTCTTGCTGGCCTTCTGTCAACATTACTTTTCTGAGGGTAATTCATGAGACCGATCATGGGTTTTCGGCCTCGCGAGCTGTCGTTCTCCCCGATGTTCTGTTTTTATCATCAAATATTTATTTAAAAATGCCAAGTACTACATGTATCTGAATTACAATAAAAACCAATGACGAAGTTATTTTTTCCGATTCGAACATGCCTTGTTCCATAAAACTTGTTGTCAATATCAAATGCGAAATTTGTATGACGAGTTTGCTCTCAACCAATCAAATGCCACGATTTCAGTAGCTTATAACAGTTATAACAGGTTTTATGAAACAGTGCTCTCATGTTGTAAATGAAGCGGGCACAGTTGACCAATAGAAATAGACTACAAACTCTGCTTTAAAAAAGGCACTTTCGCTTAAGTTCAAGTTTAGTTTAATAGGTATTTGTTTTTGAATTGCATATCCTAATTTCTTTCCCTATATATCCTTCAAGAGCGCATAGGGACTGATTAGTTCAAGTTTAGTTTAATAGGTATTTGCTTTTGAATTGCATATCCTTATTTCTTTCCCTATATATCATTTAAAAGCGCATAGGGACTGATTGGTTCAAGTTTAGCTTAATAGGTATTTGCTTTTGAATTGCATATCCTTATTTCTTTCCCTGTATATCCTTCAAAAGCGCAAAGTAACTCATTAGTGAATTCAGATATGCGCTATGCATCCATGACATCATGCTATACAAAAACAATAATAATAATAATAAAGATTGATTTATTAAGTGCATGATAAGGTTTCTATGCGCTTTAGAAAGTAAAAAAATAAGCATTTATAAATATATTTTACGAGTTTCAAGAACGAAATATAAAAACCTTAAACTATCTAGCAAGTTATCTTCACCCAGCTCGGAGGTTTATTGCAACAGTTTTCCACAGATCTCTGTTATCAGTTATCCTAGTACACTCTTTAGTTTTTGGTTTCCCCTATTGGTCCGGAATCTTCTATTTTTCATTCAAATAAACCTTTGAAAAGACTCTGATAACTTGTTAAATTATTATTGTTGCTTGTCTTGTCATTATTCCCATTGTATTTATACAGGAATTCGAACGGATAGGGTTATGGAAGAAGATTCGTCGTTTTGGAGGAGCGAGTGCGGGAGCAATGTGGGCAGCTCTCCTCGCTGTCGGCTACAACTCGAACGAAGTAGAAGAATTCTTAAGCATGAACCTCAAAGACTATTTCATTGGTAAGTATTCAGGCGGCATAATAGCCAACACTCTTTAGGTGGAAGAGAGCCTGTTGGGCTTCGGGTATGAACCCCATACCCCTTCAGAGCCTCAGGAGGGACTACACTACCCCCTATCTTTCAGACAACCCTGGATCGATCACCCTTACGCTAGAGTAATGAGGGCTGAAATTACACTGCAAATCTTTGGGCTATTTAATCGTTGGGTATTATAGGTATATGAATGAATATTTTAAAAAATATTTGTTGATTAAGAATATCGTACTTTTTGTTGTTGTTTTTATTTCCGTATAATAAAATCAGATAAATACATACAAAGTAATCACACAAAAATTAATGATATTGATAAAAAGGTGACAAAGGTCTTAGATCGGACATGACTGTGTTCCTCATATAATAAAATTGGAAGAGTGGCTGGTGACTGGTGATGCCAATATCGCCTGCATGTTTCCGTCTTATCAAACCAGAACAATTGAGATATTTGAACATCTATTAATACGATTTTCTCACGCCGTCCTAGTTAACACCTTTTCTGATTTAATCTCAATGTTCTTTAGATGCATCCTGTGGAACTTGCAGCCTGTTTCAAAACCTCCGCCGCCATTTTGGATGGCATCCTGCGCGTCGCTTGTTCGAGTGGTTCGGCGACCGTCTAGAAGACATGACTGGTGATGCCGATATCACGTTTAGTCAGCTGTACACGCGAACGGGCAAGGAACTCTGCATTGTGGTCACAAATCTTAGTCAGATGAGTGCGGAGTATTGTCACGTCAAGACCACGCCCAATTTGCCAATCAGGATGGCCGTGCGCATGTCCATCGCCATACCAGGTTAGATGACGTCATGATAATGATAATAGCGATAATAAATGTAATTAAAATAAAGATAATAATAATGATAATAATAATAATCATAAGAAAAAGACAAATGAAGTGACATTCTATGGGATTTTTGATTCTATGATAACAATGCAAAATTACTCTTTCATTACAAGGTTTATTTGGAGCAGTTCGGAGCAAAGGGCGGACAAATTGTGACGTGTACGTCGATGGGGGCGTCCTGTGCAATTATCCAATTCACTGTTTTGATGGTGGGTGTCATAGCCTTCTTTTACTGTATTTTTTTTAATTGTTGATGATAGCAATGTAATATTACTAATGGTGGAGTCTTATTGAAATTGTACATTTTTGATACGAGTTGTTTTTGTGTTGTTGTAGTTTCTTTTTTCTATGTAGCATGCTTCTATCATGTTTTGTTTTATTTTTTCACTTTTATATTTTTTAATGATAGCAAAGCAATATTTAATACTTTTTGTTGACTGTACTCCGATATGTACATGTCTGCCTGGAAGTTATTTTGCCTTTTGCTTTGTTCAGGTCTTGTTTTTTTGTTTAATATTTTTGTAATCTATTTTTATTAGTTTTTTTTTTAAATGATAATGAAAACTCTACATGTAATGTGTCAGTATGAATAGGAAGATGGTTGGTATTTCAAAATCAAGGAACAAACATTCTGAAGCTATTCATCTTTCACTCAGCATAGTAAATCGCAGGAATGGACAAAAAACCCTAGATCGGATAATGTAAACGGAAGTTTACTGTGAAGGGATTTCTGTTCACTCTTGCGATTTATACGTAGAGGTGATGTGGTTTTATAGTGGACAAAACCGGACTGTAAATCACAAGATACGGGGTTCAAATCCCATTCCGGCACAAGTGTCGTCCTTTGGCAAGACGTTAATATACATTTGTCACTCACCACCTAGGTACCTAGGTGTAAATGAGTACCAGTTTTGCCTGTGAGCTAGTTGCTTTTATGGCTTGGCTATAACCAGGGGAATAATAATGTATTTTGATAGCAAATTTTCCATATACACACTCAAATGAGCTTTAAAATTATTTTACGAAGAAGATGTGAGTCTTCAGATGATATTTGAAGGTATTAAAAAACTGCTGGTTGTGAAATCTGGGTAGGTTATTCAACAGTTTTGCCAGTTGTGAATGCTCTGTCACCAACTTTAGGAAGCAAGACGAATTGATTTAGTATGTCTGTATTCCCTGCTAATTGAATATATGATTTATCTTTTCATCCCTGCAGGATGGTGGTTATCCATGAACCCAAAAGACAGTATGTTGAGACGTCTCCAGCCATTAGAAGACATCGGAAGACTCTGGGACAGGAAGGAGAGATTCGGCACCATAAACCCGCATACTGTAGGCTTGTTCTTGGTAGGTACCCTCAAGATTGTCATAATCTCAAGCTTCCCTTAAAGCCCCACTGCACTACTAATTGTAGCTACTTCCTTCCTCTTTATAGAAGACAATGCCTAATTTATAATCGGTGACCATTGTTCCCCCGTGATCCTCTTTTTCTTATGTTATTTGAGAGCTGAGTTAATGAGATAACCAGCTGCCAGTGACCATGCAAGGAGGTCTAATCTCTCCAGGGCAAACTAGTGCAGTGGGGTTTTAAGAGAGATCGCTGACTTGACAAGTTAAAATAATAGACTAGCATCTTGGTAATACGAAGAAATTATGCATTCACTCGACACATGCCACATTTAGCGTTGTATGACGCTACCGACGTATTTGTTTTGTTGTTGATGTTGCTGGTTTTATCTCCTGTTTTTTGTATTGCTTTCAAATACTATACTTGCGAAGACCAATGCTGATTTACAAAGTCCTATTGATATGAGGTATGAATAGAAAGAATCAGAGAAATTCAATGATTCATTGTATGAGACTTTTCAACCGTAACTTCTTCTATTTCTCCCTGATAAGCCCTTTAATGAATTAAGTATTTTTCTGCAGTATACAAGTGATGAACAGGACGTGATGGTTGATAAACTAGCCAAACGAGAAGCCAGCATGCCACCACAGGAACTACCCGCGACAAAGCTAGCAGGGTACGTATCTTAATGGGGGAAGCCCACCCTGATATTAATTTGGTTTTAATATAAAGCCCATATCAATTACTTGAAGGGCTGAAGGTGTTGATTTTATCAGTCAGACACAACTTAGTACAACCACTGACAGGTAACTTCATGTAGTTTAAAGAAAGTGAATATAGGGCCCTCATCGTTACAGGCAGTGTGTATACTAGCCATTTGAAAAATCAACCTGCAGCTGTTTATATGTATTTCATCAAAAATAATGCTGTCGATATATTTATTTTAAATGTTGTAGGGCTCCCCCGCTATTAAAACGAAATGTTGCTTTCCTTCAAAATGAAAATCGCATATCAATGCGACTGAAATCAAGATATGACAAACAAATATATTATTTATCATTATCTGTAGGCCTATAGTGATACTCCATTTTCCTACCTACTTCTATTATAACATCGTGTAGCTTTCCCCCCACCCAAGCTATGATTTACTCCGACATTCATGCTTACGATATTTTGCCTCTGCATTTATCTTGATCATTTGCATTACCTCCATACTTTCAAATTTTGAACAATAGCTATGTATGTTTTTAATCGGTTGTCACATTTATTCAAATCAATTATATTTATCAATAAATTCAGAAACATCTACCATTACAACCAAAATGATAACAAAGAAACCTAATTGTTTAATATTTTCAGACAGCGGAATAGGATAAAAAGGAAACGTGAAGAAGAGACGAAGAAACATGCCCTGGTGACCACTGCTATGTCGGGGTTCTTGAAACTACTCACTGAGATTGACATCAATCAGAACAGTATCATCAGCAGGGATGAACTCAAAGATGCTTTCTCAAAGGTATGGACAAACCATCTTTCTTACAATCAACATGAAGATTAATATTCTTGCTCAGATGGTTTCTTTCTCTCTCTCTCTCTCTCTCTCTCCATTCTCTTACTTTCTCTCTCCCCCTCTTTCTACCAATTTTTTTAAATATTTATTCCTCACCCACCCATTAAACCTCCCCCTTCTCCCTCCTCCAAACCACCCCTTTTCCCTCTCCGTCTCTCTCTCTCTCTCTCCGTCTCTCTCTCTCTCTCTCTCTCCCTGATCTACCTCTCTCTCCCCTCTTCTCTTATTTCTTTCTTTCTCTCTGCCACACATGCTTCATGGGTCCTAATACTGCTTTAGTACTTTTCCCAATCTTAGATAAGCTACAAAAGAACCAAGTTAAAATATATTTCTAAAGTTCATCAAAAATAAATATGTTTAATTCGTTTTTTTCCTTTCATAACATTTTGAAGTTACACATTCAGAGGTATAAGATGTGGTTTGGTTCGTAAGTCCTTGATTATAAAATCTCATGTCGGGATAATAACTTCTCGGTTCTGTTTTTTCTTCTTCCCCTTTTAAATAATTCTTTTTTAGAACCCACCGTACTTTGATGCTAACCATCGGAAACATCTTTTCGGTGAAGATATGACGGTAGATGACATCTTCGACAAGATGGACCATAATGCTGATGACGAGGTGATTTAAATATTGTTTGAAACAAATCATGAAAAAGAAACTTTACACACAAAAAAGGGGAAATATGGATTTTCACGTTAAAGAAAACTGAAGTGATTCGGTATATAATC
The DNA here is from genome assembly GCA_003118195.1 of Hemicentrotus pulcherrimus. Lineage (NCBI taxonomy): Eukaryota > Metazoa > Echinodermata > Echinoidea > Camarodonta > Strongylocentrotidae > Hemicentrotus > Hemicentrotus pulcherrimus. Next base: position 80,798 of record BEXV01001862.1, read on the forward strand.
ATAGATATTGTGATACTAACGTAGGGTAATTATGTATCAGTAAAGGGCTTACATATGATGTTATAGTGTCATTATCATTATCATACATTATATTATCGTTGTTGAACCCAGCATAAGCAACTTGATGTTGGTATTTATATAATAATACCTATTATGTTTTGTCATCGATGTTTTAAGTATTATGGAGACCGATCCTTTGTGGTTTCGGCTCCACCTCTGTGGAATTCTGTGCCCTTGACGATCTGGAATTCACCTTCCCTTCTTGATTTTCCAGTAGTGTAACAATTCTTGATTAGATGTGTCGGTGTGCATGCAGTGGTGTTATTTGTCCTCTCATAATATGTTGATGTAGATAATTAGCGTACACTTTTATAGTACAGCGCATATATAGTGAAGTAAGTGTTAATTATAATGCTCTAAATAAACCGAAAGTTTAATATTATCATCATTGTAATTATCTAAGAAGTTTGTCATGTTAGAAGGAGTTGGCTCACTACTTCAGTCTTTCCATCTCCTAGATAACGTTTGATGAACTGCAGGCATTTGCCGAGGAGCGAGGAGTAGGGATCCAAACAAACTTCCAGGGTTATGGTCGCAAGGAGATCAACGGGTTATCCGACTTCTTGGGGGCACTGCAAGAGACATTACTCGTCAATGTGAAGAGGATTTTTGTAACGGTAGGCATGGAAGGGGTGAGGCAGTGAAAATTATTCCGTTGCCATGGTTGTAGAGGTTTGGTTGGTGGTGAGGGTGGTGGTGATGGTGGTGGTGGTAGTGATGGTAGTGATTAGGACGATGCTGCTGCTGTTGATGATGATTATTGTGGTATTGATGATTATGATGATGATATAGTGGTGGTGATGATGATGATGATGGTGGCAATAGTTACTGGTAGCAAGAACATATCAATAATGGTAGTATGGTAGCAAAGGCGATCAATGGCGGAATAGAAGAAGAAAATATTAGCGGAAAGATATTCATTGTGGTAACGATTATGGATTAATTATAATCATATCTTTACCATTAGATTGGGATGATAATATAAATATTTAGACGGTGCTTCAATTATTGCTAAAAATATTTCTTCTTTCACTTTCATGAATGCAGGAAGGAGATGTCAATCGAACATTAGGTATCGATACTGTGTATGTTGATACCACAGACTTCGTGCTAGAGGCAGAGGACAAAGAATTTCTTATCCAGGTAAATAATGACAATGGACAGGGCGGTGGGGGAAGGGACGTGACATCCCACTCATTAATGCCTAGGTCACATTTGCTCTACGGCCAGGATACGGCGGCCGTACGCCCCGAAATCGAGAGATACTTGTGGCCTCAGGGTCACTGTAGAGCGTTTCCCTAACCTTTCAAGCCGTACGGGTCGCTGTGGGATTATAACGTGGAGTTAAAACTGTTTTCATTTCTTGATTCGCCGCTGCGACTAGACACGCCGTAGCCATGCCGTTGGGCGTTCAACGGCGACCGTACGTCGGGCGTAAGGTAGCCTTGCGTTTTATAAACACCAGGGGTGAAGCGGTAGCATCAGTCACTATGAACATGACTGACAAAGAAAGCGGACAAAATATACAGTTCATCAGATAGACAAAGGAACATCCCGTCACTGCTATTATGTAAAAAAAAATATGTAGAACAAGACAGTGTCACATGCATATTCACCTGTTCTACACATTTTTACACAATAGCAGTGAAGGGATGTTCATTTGTCTACTTGAGGAAATGTATATTTTGTCCGCTTTCTTTGTCATGTTCATAGTGAGTCTGGCTGCACGGTCGACGTATGGTCCCCCTTCGGCCGCCTGGGGGGCACCTTGTGGCTACCTTGCGTCTGCCTTAGTATTTGTCAAAAAGCCCTAAGGAGACCGTGCGTCATCACTACAAAGACCGTACGGCAGTCGCAGATTTTCTGTCTCCACAAATTCAAAATACGCAGTGCGGCTACCTTAACATAATGTGACCGCTAATGCATGTGACCGTGGGAATGCTGCAGCGGTCCTATAATTGCTATTGGCCGAAAGTATTTTAGACCGCACGGCCGCCGCGGCAAATGTGACCTAGGCAGTACTCTTTCTTTCTCTTTCGGCAAAACCCTAATGCCAATCGGGGCTTAGAAGAGTTGTGAAATTGAATATCCTTTTTATTTGTGCATCTTGCAAAATTATATCCATGTTTGCCTCACCCCGAGAGTTACAAGCTTCACACCAAAAAGGGCTTCCTCGCATTATGATTCACATAAACACCATGAAACAGTTCACAATTAGTCCTGTTTGGTCTTTATTGCGTATTAGTTACTTCTTTCATAATGTATATCACATCCACTGTCTCAATTTGGAAACACACATCGTTTCATTCGTTTGAATTATTTCTACGATGACAACAAATAAAACTTGCAAAGCTTTTCGCTTTTACAAAGTCATTCAAATTAGAAATTAACAAACGAAAAATTAACATAATATAGTTCGTGCAATGCATTAAAAGTATGCAATTGAGACTAAGAAGATAACTGCTTACTTTATTGCAAAACCTAGGAAAACATAGCTTGTAATTTAGCTTCCCTAACTTAAAATATCATAGTATCATAAAGTAGAAAATATGAAAATATGAAAATAGTACCTATACGCGATACAATTATGCCGTAGAAAATAAAACATATTTTCATTTCTAATACTTATTGGTTAAGAGTCATGAATTTGCTTTGAATAAACATATTGGAAGCATATGAGATCTTAAAATATTCAATGATCGTTGTCGTAGTTGAAATCGAGTCTAAAGTGATGAAATTACGAATAATAAACTCTTTATGTTGTATAGCTCCATCTCAAGGTTGATATTACTTTAGTTTCAAAACAATGTTTCTTGACTAAAATCGACCGATTTTCTATTACCGATCAGGAATTATATATCAGAACTGCGTATTCCGAGATTTTCATGGTCGCAGCTGCCGTAGGCGCTATTTGAAATCTATCGGGAGCACCGATAATTTGTATATTTTAATTTCTCGAAATCCTTTGCTTGTTCTAACATTAGGTTTCACAATTATGGTAAGGCAAATTTAAATTTCATAATCCAATCCTGTTGGATTATTACTAAAAAATTTGTATTACCTGTCTAAATGCAAAGTAATAAGTTCATAAGTAGACCTCTTCATTCTCAACCGAAGATTTTGTGCATTTATTCAATTTTTCATGTTCTTATTCTCTGACAGCAAGGAGTACGTGGTGTACAGGCCTTTCTACGCCACTATGTCAGGCGGAATGACCCACCGCTTAAGCCAAGTCTGCGAGGACCCAACGACACACAGAGTACAGTAATGTTTGATGATCTTCATAGATGATCAGGCCCCATGATGCGTGGCTTTTCTGGTAGGAGAACATCATTCTCGTCCGGGGTTTACGCTCGTCAGGACTACTAATCTTCTCACGTACACGACTCCGGATGTATGGTGGTCGTGCCTTCTCTTCAGTTGCTACCTGCTACACGGCTCTGGAACTCACTCCATTCTGCTGTTCGCAACACTGACAAGCTAGAAAGATTTAAAGCCCCACTGT
>BEXV01001863.1:2215-14339 GCA_003118195.1 Hemicentrotus pulcherrimus
TAGGAATGATTTGGAGCATTTTAAATTTTTGCTCGTGCGTAAACGCGCGGCCGAACGCGCACGAGCGCATTTGCGCACTTGTATTGACTTGAAATTGACCAGACGGATATTGATCTTAATCTAGATAAATATGAATGCAAAATGCCTTTCAGTTATGAAGATATGTTCATAAATTGATTTTCACAAAATGGCGCCTAGATGACGTCACGATGACTTTGAGTCTTTGAAAAGTCACGCAGTTCTTAGTTAGACTAAGATCTATCATCATTGAAATTTTCATGATGATGGCGTTATTGAGTCTTGAGATATCCTGCGAACAAAATCGAGGAAGAATAATAAACAAAATATTAAAAAAAATAAAGAAAATCTTGACGAAATCAATAGGTGATACGGAGACTTCGTACGTATCACCTAATAAAAATATTGACGAAATCAATAGGTGATACGTAGACTTCGTACGTATCACCTAATAATAATCCGTTTGTTTTAATATATAGCGCTCAATACACCGATCCAACGATGTGCTTAAACGCTTTACAGATATATTATCAATCTCAACTATGTTCATAAGAGATAGGAGACTGCAAACTTGCGATTAATTGGGATCAATCGCAACTCTTTGTAAGGCGGGGCCCTTGTGGACATATGAGCACCTGGTCCCAACTTTTTGTAAGACGGGGCCCTTGTGGACATATGAGCAACTGGAAAGTGTGGTAATGCTAGTCGACAACATACTTTATCTAGCCAAACACACCGTTACTTGTTTTTCTTACCTATTCTTCTTAATCAAGGGCTCACGTATTGTTTTTTGCTCAAAAGTTTGCGAAAAAACAAGAATGTATTACTAAAAACATTCACGTACAATTCGTTGTGGAACCTTTTGGGTTTCATTAAATGCGATATGAAAGTGTCCCTTTCTGAAATGCTAGTATTCTTCTTAGGCGTTCATTGTTTTACTGAAATATCAAGCCGGGATTGGTTCGTTTTTCAAAATCCATAGGGAAATTCCGTTATTCAAATATGATGTTAAACTATATCTACTCGTTCTGTAAGCGATTGTCGATCGCACGTTAGATGACATCTGGCGATCGCTTCTCCGTCATTTCAGATCTGCTGCCGATCATCTTATTCGTCTGCAGTGATGAATTCCAGTCTAGTTTCAAGTTGCGATTGCTTGACAACAATAACATCTACTTTTTTTTTTACTTGACCTTATACAAGAAGAAATACCAGATAATGTCGGACAGTCACATGTTACTTACTTACGTGTGATTATCAAGGCTAATTCTTAAGGTGTGGGATGTAATGTTTATGCAGTAATAGTTTTGGACACGTTTTTTGTCGATTATTTATTTTACTCAATATAAAAACTGAATTAGTTTGAAAAAAAAAAAATCAACAAATCTATTATTAGGATTAATTCTCAAACAAACCTTTAAGCCAATAACTACTGCCTCTTCCCTATTTTATGAAGGCATATGCAGAAAATGATTGTAAGTGCTTGATGTCGAGGTAACGTGATAGTTATTTCATCTCAAACCAGCGCGACTGCTACAAACTCTTATTATTTGTATCATTTGAACAGTGAGAAGTTAAATTTAGAGATGGAGAGCTTTAACAATTATGTATGTGGGGAGTCGGTGACTGACACATGACTGAACTGAATTAGTATTCGACTCTGGTTCTATTCCGCGGGTTTAAGAACTCGAACACATCGTCGGTCATGGATCACGAGATCCTAAACTAAAAGGTTTATCTTGATATTTAGATTGTATCCTCTTCATGCTATGTGCTAATATTCACCTGATTTAGAAGAAAGAAAAACAACTTGCACTGTTTTTTTTTCTCCCCATAGGCCTATGTTGACCTCAAGATTTGTAGGATTTCATGCCCGAATGATAAAATATCACCCTCAATAAGCTTATGTAAATTTACCCATAACGTTTCCAATAAACATTGCGTTGAACTGAAACTTTCGTTCTATCTCATTCTTCTCTGCTCTCCGTTTGATGCGATATTAGGTCAAATAGTATAACTCCGTTGACATTTGGATAGGGTCTCTTTTCTTTTTAAAAGAATATCTCTTATCACATTATATTTCTATTCATTGGATTCAAAGATAGCTCTATAACCATTACAAGACTCAAGACGTTTTCAATGCTTTATTCGAATCTCTAATGCAACTTCGGAGCCATTGTAGGCACGAAAATCCGTATTTTTTTTTTTAACCGGCGTCTCTCATGTTAAGATATGTTCATATTAATGGTGCCATTTGTTATTCAGATACCTATTATCCCGGTAAGTGCAATAAATACGCTTTGACAAAGATTAGTGTTTGCATCACAGAGATACGAAATTGTCTCTTATCAGGAGTTGCGATTGAGGTAATCTGGATTCTTATAATTATCTTGGTTATTGGTATTTCTATCCGTATGTCTCGAATATGTGTCGTCAGCTTGGTCTCAAGGACATTAGATTAGGATTGGTATGAATATAGCAGCTCGATCAGTATGACGTACGTGTACAACTGCAATTACGGTGTTGCGCACCACCAAAGCTGCACGTTTTCTACACAGTCAGTAAAATACCAAGCATTCGTTTGATGCCATAAACCAGGTTAGAGAAAAGATGAAAATCTAGAGTTAAAAAGAAATATAATAAGTGCAATAATATAAAAGTGTTGATTATAATGTATTTATACATTTCATATATTTAGTTATTACTCAACTATATTGCTTTTAATAATATTGAGATTAGCAATAAAAAAAAGTATACATGTTTCTGATTCAACCCTCCTGGTTATCAAACATATTTACACTTGTACCAATATACTAATGTATTAGCCACCAGAAGATATCTTATCATTGTTCACCATCAAATGAAATATGCGAATATAATACAACTGTGGGTGTATACCTTTTGTAAAAGTAATACAAGTAGTCTCTGAGGCAAGACAACTATTATTTACAATTAAGAATGCATGCAAGTTAGTCTCGATAATCTTTTCCATTTTTTGCGCAAAATGGCATACAACAGATATTGGTCTATATTTTGAGCCTAAATCTATGGTACCCTTACCCTTATAAATTAGTGGTTCTTGTGATCACGTCCAGTCATCTATTAAAATTCCAATTTTATTCGAATAATTAGGGTTTGTAATAAAGGCTAGTGATATATATACAAATGTACATATACATACATATACAAGATGCTCCTATTTTTTAGCAGTTTTGAATCAATATCTAACATATCTAAATTATTTGCAGGGCCGAAACTTGATAATAGTTTAAGAACAATAATGTTCCTGGATATTTCCATTTTAAATTCATAAACACATTCAGGATGCTTGCCTTTAGGATATATAGGCTCGAACCTGTCTGAAATCATTCTTCAAGTATTTGCTAAGAATTGGTTCAAATGGCATTTATGTATCTTAAAATGAAGTAGAAATAAATTGGTGATCACCTAGAGCAATTTTTGAAACATCGCAAAGTACGTGACGTTCGTTTTTTTTTTAAAGTGACAACATAATAATTTCATTTGGAATAATTCCATGTTGCCTGAGTAGGTTTTGAAACAATGTGGTCCGGTGCAAAGGATCATTTAAATAAACATATAATTATCATAAACAGTTTTATTTAATCCATAGTCAATTTAAAGTCACCAAGATCCACCATTTTCGTCTCTTCTGATTCAATTTTCTCCAAAAGCTCATACATTGTGGAATAAAAATCGACACTTTTATCCGGTGGATTCTATATATTTATATATATACAAATTATATGGATATGTGAGGCTTTTTAAACGACAGTTTCATCAAAACTATCTTTAACAAAATATACGCACACTCCTCCGTGTCTCTTTATCCTTTAAAGCTGATATTCTAAGCAAATAAATGTCCCTTAATTTGGTACCTACGGCAAGCATAATTATGTTATTTATCAGTTTTTTTCAATTACATAGTTTATCCAAACAAAAATTCTGGCTACTTAAGATCCTTAATTCAAATGTCGAACATATCCGCCTCTCTTTGAATAGAAAACCAGTCACGGCAATGGTCTACTATTTATGACATCACGTCCGGGAAAGAGTATAATCACGTACCCGGATGTTCCATAGAAAGCATTTGCAGAGAGATACAATTTTCTGCTTATTTTTCTTTCAAAGGCTGAAAAATCTAATAAATCATAATTCTATGTACAATTATTTACCTTCCTTTCATATTTCAGAGTATCAATATCAATTCCCCTTTTAAAAATTATGACATATACATGCCAAAGATGTGTTATTAGTCGATATTTTCATCATTTAATTATTTGTGTGTGTCTTGAAATCGGACCAGGCACTGAGTTAACAATAGCTGTCTGGTAAATTGGACCGTTACCGTACCCATGTACAGTTTATTACCATACAGCGATCTCTCGATTGATTCTTCTTCCTTTTCCCCATGTCTTTCGCTTTCCTTGGTCCCGGACCTTGGCCCTGAAGATCCTTCATCTTCTTCCTTGCTGTGCATTAATTGTGTGATCTCCCAATTCTGACATCGGTAGTCAGGAGCACATCTTTGTTAGTTGTTTTTCATAGCTGGTTACGTCGCTTTCATTCTCTTGCAATTGCCGATAAACGTATAACTATAGCACACGTACGTTTCATCACGGGCAAGCCGCGCATAGAGCGGCGGCCTGGTCTTACGTACCTCCCGATTCTGTTTGATTCACGAACGTACGTGCACGAGCCGCATCACTCGCGTTCGATCACTAGACGTTGTCAAAATGCATGATCTCGTTCAAGTTTAATATTTTACAACATAAAATGTTTAACTGGTACTGTATCCTTTTTTGAGGCAGTCACACACATCTATGATTAGAACTATCATAGTTCTAGGCCCATTCGTTTTACAAAACTGCTCCTGTACCTTACTTTGATGACAAGATAATGCATCCGCTTATTCATAAGTGCATGATTTAACCTTGTTTCCCAAGCAGTAAACTCGTCTTAAATCTCAACCAAATAGGGGAATATGAGGATATAAAAAGAAACCTGCGACTGGAAAATGTTTCTTTGTTATTCTACATTCAAATGAAAACAGAAAATTCATCAAATATGATAATTAACAACAACAAATCTAAGCTCTGACAGGATAGCATTTACGTAGGGATATCACTTCCATTCACTCTCACTGAGCCCATGAGTCCCGTTCGCGACGTCACGGATAGAGGCCCCGACTCTACATGTACTTCCGGGTTTCAGACTTAAATAATTTGGTAGAGATTACTTGCATAAATTCACCATTCTAAACTTGTTTTTGTCAGTTGGACACCATTTAGTGTTATTGTGGGGGCTAAAAGCTTTCTATTAATGTAATTATCTCAATATTTGGGATTGTCTTAGAATATCAACTTTTACGTCTAAAAACATATTATTATAAAACTATAATAATTTTATAATCACTAACAGAAAGGCAAGTCGTAGATATGCATTAAACATCTTCCTTTAATTTAACTCGAAAACGAATCTTGTCTGATTTGGGGCACCCATAATGAAAACTACCGCGCCTCGCCAGGAAACATCCACAGAGGCCTTAACACGTAAATCATTAAGTGTTTAGCACGGTTTTCCCACTAAAACACATGTATCTTTAGAATGGGTAATCGTGGCAAAAAGGGGTGAACAAATTCTCAAAGTTAATTATTCTAGCTTCGTGATCATGTTTGTTTTAGTAAGGAAAGTCACGAAACCAGTGATAATTTTTCTATAAAGCTTGGGCATTCGATGACAATTGTCAATGAAGAGAAAAGAAATTTGACCTTAAATTTGCGCCTCCGCGTTGTTTTTCCGGACGTGACAGGATAAGTCGGTGTTATGTCGCAGAGGGATAAACAGTTTTGGAAAGAAGATGAAATCCCTCGTCGACTCATATCAGAGCCATGGTGATTGGTTAGATAGCCAGTGATCATTTTTTCTAAGAAGTTTTCGTATAATAAGCAGAATTGTTACGAAGGTCACCCGGTATGTGGCCACGCGGCCTGTGTTGTGTCTGGTATGCGTATTGTTAGGTTTGTTCCGTGGCGCGCACATGTACACATGCACAAGTACACACACACACACACACACACACACACGGACCTTATGCGCGTATGTGGCCGCGTGGCCTGTGTTGTGCGTGGTATGCTATTTCTTAGGTAAGTTCTGTGGCACACACACACATCGGCCTTATGCGCGTTTAGAGCCAAAAGTTTTCATTATGAAACTCTTTAACATCAAATATGCTAATTTTTAACCTTTTACAGATTTAAAACAGGTTGAACATTTTTAAAAAAGCACTATTATTATTTTGTAACGATAGTTCATTGTTTTTCCCATTATTTTTGTTGTATAACCTACATATTTTATTTGAATTATCAATTACAATATGATTGTCACAATTGATCATATCACGAGCCATAATAACACTTTCTCTCGAGTCAGTAGTCCTATACTTTAGTTTTTGAAGAAAAAAAGAAATGATTTTGATGTAGACTGACTACCCCTGCAGGTAAACAATATTATTTTAAAATCCTATCTGCACTAGTTTGGCCAGGAGGGATTAGACCTCTCTGCATGGTTACTAACAGGTAGTTATCTCACAAAATCAGCTCTCAATTTTCATAAGAAAAAGGAGGGCATGGGGAACCAACAGTCAACGAATAGGCACTGTTTGCTATATAGAGGGCGCAAGTAGCTATAAGTAGCACAGTGGGGCTTTGATATGTATGTTGTTATAATCAAAGGGCTTGGTTGCACTCCCCTTTCCCTGTGGTTTAATTCTCCTTTAATCCCCTCGTTCTATATTATTCTCAATTTCTCTTCCTTCTAAACTTCTTCTAATTATCCTAATGCTCCATGTAATTTGTACAATATGTTGTATTATTGCAATGACGAATATCGTCATTGCTTTGTTTTCATTCACATTCTGCCCAATTAATATTCTTTTTATCCGTGTTTTCGTCGGAATATCGCTTTCGTTTTGCATGTAGTGCTTGTAATCACTATAAAAGCCCTTTCCCCCATGTCGGTTTCTTTTCAAATTTCGTAGGCATAATTTCTAGCATCTCATCAATGTCACTACATTCTTCGATTTTCAAAATCACTCATGCTTAACCGTCCAGGCGCCATTTTGTCCGCTTCTGGTCCGTTATAAGGCCTTTTTCTCAACTATCCTAGATCGTACAGATTTTTTACAAATTCCTCTAAATAGTCCAAGAGATGTTATTTCATCTGCGACGCATAACTTGACCTACAAAATGCCAGCTTCGTACCGCAAATTCAAATCCGAAACCGACTCCGTGAAAAATCTCTATAATTCTTGAAAAATTGACCTTAAAAAATCTAAAATTGCCATGACTTTCTCATAGCAATTTAGTTTTGTCTCAGTTTCTTGCAGTATCTTTTTCTCATAATTGCACATAGCCATGCTGAATTTTACGCTCAAATGAATATGCAAAAAATAAATAGCGCCCCTTAATTTCTGGGAATTCGCCCGTACCAAACCTGTACCCATTTGTTTGAATTAGATACTTTAAGATATGAACTTTCCAGCCAAATAAAAATTGTGTACCCTAACACTTAGCAAATTTGAGAAAAGTGCCCTCGTCATTCGGCAGTTTCAAGAAAATAGCGTAATGACTCAACTCGGTCTTAAATAAAGATCATTATACCTACGTCAATGAAACTTGGCAAACGCGTTAATATATAGACGTGATAAATGTCTTCCAAGTTTGGTAACATTCGATGTCGTCAGCGCAAAGGTATCGTCCAAAATGATGAATTTACTATTCATTACGTAACAGCCCGTTAAATGCGTGCAGTACATTGCACGCAGATGGCAATGTTGTAAAACTGACTGCAATGAAGTGCCATTTCGAATGATACCAAACGTGCTATATGTTCGCACTGAACATTTTAGTAAATCGCTTTTGAACAAGGGTCACTTTACGAATTCTGCTGAGTTTCCGTCTAGTAATATCACGTTCCGGCTCTGACTTTATTCTTTCACGACTACTTTTCGCCCCATTCCCAATAAATTAATTCACGTGAAAATCACGTCAATAACAAGGTATCGACTTGAACAGATTTACGTTCTTCAAACACTTGACATTTACGTGATTGTGTTAACACGTTTCTTGAAATAGGTCTTTTATAAAACACATACACTAAATCACGCAAATGTCACTGGAATACCACCATTATAATAACGCGATTATCCCTACCTTGGAGACCATGGTTTGTAAACCTAATACTCCTGTTTTTGTTTGGTTATGAAATTCCATCTTCATAAACGAAATTATCATATTCTTTAGAAGTTTTAGAATCGCGTCACAGAAACACGTGAAGCGTTAGTGATAGTTTTATTCAAAATATCTGCGTGAAATGCACGTGAATATTAGGAGGCTGACTTGAGATGAATCATGTTCTTCATTCACTTGAAATTTACGCCGAAGAGGAAATATGTTACTGTAACCCACGTTCAACCCAATAATTACGCAGATGTTAAACAATAAATGNATTCTCAAAGTTAATTATTCTAGCTTCGTGATCATGTTTGTTTTAGTAAGGAAAGTCACGAAACCAGTGATAATTTTTCTATAAAGCTTGGGCATTCGATGACAATTGTCAATGAAGAGAAAAGAAATTTGACCTTAAATTTGCGCCTCCGCGTTGTTTTTCCGGACGTGACAGGATAAGTCGGTGTTATGTCGCAGAGGGATAAACAGTTTTGGAAAGAAGATGAAATCCCTCGTCGACTCATATCAGAGCCATGGTGATTGGTTAGATAGCCAGTGATCATTTTTTCTAAGAAGTTTTCGTATAATAAGCAGAATTGTTACGAAGGTCACCCGGTATGTGGCCACGCGGCCTGTGTTGTGTCTGGTATGCGTATTGTTAGGTTTGTTCCGTGGCGCGCACATGTACACATGCACAAGTACACACACACACACACACACACACACACGGACCTTATGCGCGTATGTGGCCGCGTGGCCTGTGTTGTGCGTGGTATGCTATTTCTTAGGTAAGTTCTGTGGCACACACACACATCGGCCTTATGCGCGTTTAGAGCCAAAAGTTTTCATTATGAAACTCTTTAACATCAAATATGCTAATTTTTAGCCTTTTTCAGATTTAAAACAGGTTGAACATTTTTTAAAAAGCACTATTATTATTTTGTAACGATAGTTCATTGTTTTTCCCATTATTTTTGTTGTATAACCTACATATTTTATTTGAATTATCAATTACAATATGATTGTCACAATTGATCATATCACGAGCCATAATAACACTTTCTCTCGAGTCAGTAGTCCTATACTTTAGTTTTTGAAGAAAAAAAGAAATGATTTTGATGTAGACTGACTACCCCTGCAGGTAAACAATATTATTTTAAAATCCTATCTGCACTAGTTTGGCCAGGAGGGATTAGACCTCTCTGCATGGTTACTAACAGGTAGTTATCTCACCAAATCAGTTCTCAATTTTCATAAGAAAAAGGGGGCATGGGGAACCAACGGTCGCCGATTAGGCATGGTTTGCTATATAGAGGGCGCAAGTAGCTATGAAAACAATGTTTGAGCCTGTTGCAGATTTGAGTGCATTTGCGACATTGAAGAGGCGTTCGATGGCGACAGTGCTGAGTGCGGTGGGTCGGCTTTCTGCGGCAATATTCACATCCGCCGTATTTCAACAATTTTTGTTGTTGTTGTAATTTGTCAAAATCTAATCATTTGCCCAAAATAATCTCATGTTTAAATTCCTTTTTTTAAACTTTTTTGACGTCAATATATGACAGTTAGTTCATATTTCTGAATTTGAATTGATCACATTTGAGTGCACTGTGTGAACAAAAGTTGATGTACTTGGGACCAAATTGCAGCTATTCACCACCGATATTTCCCCAAATAATTTGGTATGTTGTACCTGAAAAAAAGATGATATTTATTTTTAAATGGATTTTTAATCGATGCGAGCATTGTGATTTTTGTCATTGAATGAGGAAGAAAATCAGTCGTGCGTCAAGAACACGCACGCTTATGCCTAGGTCACATATAAACCGGGCCCCGTACGATTTCCCCTACCCGGCGGCTTGCCCTGGATTTAGATACCGTACGGGAACCGTCCGATTTTTATTTCTACGGCATGTGTGGTCATATGTTCTGCGGCGCCCGGGAGGTGCCTGGAGAAGATTGGTCGAGTGAAATGCAAGGCGCCCGTAAGGGTGGCGGCAGGTTGCCTGCCGGGTTGCGGCCGAGTGCCAGCCAGTAACGTTACGGGCTCCGTCCAATGACCAGGTGTATCGATGGCTCCCGGAAGGGGCAAGCCGGGTGCCGTGCGGTGCACTGAACCAGAGAGTGAGTTAGAAAAAATGTCCCATTTTTTAAAAGTTGTATTGTTTGAAGTATGAATATTTAATCATGAGTTTCATGATGTATCTTGATAGTGTTATCCTTCAAGGACATTTAGGTACCATTTTTATTTGAATCTCTGCATGCATCACTGAATATCAGACAATCTTTACAAGACTGCCAGATCTCATTTACGCCAATTTACTGGGTAAGGAATAAAACAGTGCATTGAACAAAGACAGTCAGACACACGCTCACACCACACACGCACACACACACACACACACGCGCACAACACACACACACAACACACACGGTGACAATTGTTTCATAATTACCACTTTTAAGATTGAGTATTGATTTTTATCAAGATCGCTGAATGCTTAAGTGGCATAATCCTAAAAATCTTTTCCTTTGAACACATTCACTACCACCATCATGTCATCATCATCATCATCATCATCATTATCACGAAGCACAACATCCGCCAATACGCACCTGGAGGACGGCGGCCACTCAACATTTCATACGATAAGAAGAATTCCCGACAAAAAGTAACAGTTTGGGTGGGCCTTGTCGGGAATGGAATGCTCATTTGTGTGCGTATGCCTGTGCGTGTGCGTGAATTTCTGTGTTTTTGTCTGTCTGGCTAATTGGATAATTGAGAAAAAAATGGCTGTCTTTATTCAAAACATTATTTTATTCCTCACCTAGCAACTTGGCGCAAGTGAGATCTGGCAGTATTGTAAAGATTGTCTGATGTTCAGTCATGCATATAATGAACCTCATGATTAATATCCATATTTCAAACAATACAACTTTTAAAAAATGGGACAATTTTTCTGACTCACTCTGTTTGTGTCCTCTGGTATCCGCACCTCCTGTATTTAAAACTGCGTTGTACCTTTCAAGATGCCGTCGTGAAGGACCCGCACGGGCAATATTCATATTGAATGGCCCCCGGACGGCAGACGCCTGTTGATGTGCATATCACCCGGGGCTCTTGAGGGGCCCGTGAGGGCGCTGTAGGGTACACGTACGGAACCCTTGAGCACCGCAAGGCGCCCGTAATTTTTTATCATGAGAATTGACCCCCCAAAATCGTGATGGGTTCGGCCGGGCACCGTAAGGAGCCTGCTTGGACCCGTAAGGTGCCCTACGGGCCCTGTACGGGCTTTCTACGGCCTTACGGTCAGATAAAAACGCCGTGAGAATTGGGAGCAGCCAACTCAGCACCACGGCGCCCGTACGGCTTAAAAAATCTGTCGTGGCGCCCGAAGGAACTTTACGGCAACCGGCCGGACACCGACCGAAAATTCCCAAAATGTCTGTTTTTACTCGCTGTACGGGCCCCGGAGTGTATATGTGAAAGCCCAGACGCAATGTCCAAATTATTATTTTCAACATTCACAATAATATATCTTGCCGGGCGACTGTTATGCTTTATATTAAATGTGCCATTAGAGATGTGTGTCCCATTTAAAATATCTTAAAGATGTATTGGTTTGATACCACACAGTATGTGGTTTTTAGGAGTTAGTGCATTCTGAATCTTGTGTGAAAAGCCTTAATTAAACGTCGTTTGAAAATTGATATACAAAATGTCGTAATGCTACTCGATACCTAGACAGAAATAACCGTCTGGTATGGGTCATTTCTTTAATTAAACTGACATTTGTTGACATTCCCCAATACAGACGGTTATCCGGACGACTCACACAAGGGGGGGGGGGGGGGGGGGGGGG
>BEXV01001863.1:24558-40201 GCA_003118195.1 Hemicentrotus pulcherrimus
GGGGGGGGGGGGGGGGGGGGCACTGGTGTACTCATAGGGGAGGAGGGGGGGGGGATTGGGGGAAATACAATTCAAACGTTGATTATTTCTAATTCCATAACGGTGGTTTACAAACGATGCTGATATGACATAATTTTCCGAGATTTGTTCTCACTTTTTTTTGTAAATTACACGTTTGTATGCGTTTGTTGGAAAATGAAGAATTCCTAAATTTACAGCCGGGCAAGATATATGCTTCTTGAGATGCCTACATTTCAGGGCCCGCTGAACGGCTGGAGTCGAGAGCCTCGAGCCCCTCCCCCCATTTTTTTGGAAAAAGTATATTAAAGAGAAATAGAAAGAAAGAGAGTGCGGAAGAAAAAATAGGTAATTGATAGTGTCACAAAATAATGAGGTATCAAAATTCACTCACCTGACCGTGATTAAATGCTCAAAACCCTAAAGTGTTGTAACCGGTGTCTCTCATGATCGGATATGTTAACATAAATGGTGTCATTTCTTATTCAGATACCTAGTATTCCGGTACGTGCAATAAAACTGCTTTGACAAAGATTACTGTTTGCATCACATGAATACGACATTGTCTCAGAAGTTCCGATTGAGGAAAACTGACTCTTTACTATTATAATTATGGTAGTTATTACCGATTCTATCCGTATGTTTCGAATATTTGTCGTCAGTTTGGTCTCAGGGACATTAGATTAGAATTGGTATGAATATAGCAGCTCGATGAGTATGACGTTTGTGTACAGCTGCAATTACGGTGTTGCGCACCACCGAAACTGCACGTTTTCTACACAGTCAGTAAAATACTAGGCAGTCGTTTGATGCCATAAACAAGGTTAGGGAAAGATGAATATCTAGAGTTAAACATTAATCTATTTAGTGCAAAAATATTAAAGTGTTGAATTTTATGATGTCTTTCTACATTTTATACATTTAGGTTTTACTCAACTATGTTGCTTTTAATAATATCGAGATTAGCAATCAAAGGTATACATGTATCTGATTCAAATCATCTGGTTAATATTTTTACACCTGTATCAGATATACAAATGTATTAGCCACGAGAATATATCTTATCATTGTTCACGATCAAGTGAAATATGCGAATATAATACAGCTGGGGGTGTACACCTTTTGTAAAAGTAATAAAAGTAGTCTCTGAGACAAGACAACTATTATTAACAATTAAAGAATTCATGCAAGTTAGTCTCAATAATCTTTTCCATTATTTTTGCAACATGGCATACAACAGATATTGGTCTATAGTTGGAGCTTACATCTTTGGAACCCTTACCCTTATAGATTAGTGTTACTGTGATTTGTGATTTGTTGTGAACACGTTCAGTCATCTAATAAAATTCAAATTTATTTGAATAATTAGGGTTAGTAATGATAGGGCATGTGATATATCTATTCATTTAAAAGATTTTGAGCAGTTTAGAATCAATATCTAAGATATCTAAATTAGTTGGAGGGCTTAAACTGGACAAAAAGTTTAAGAACAATAGTTTTCCTAGATATTTCCATTTTAAATTCATAAACACATTCAGGATGCTTATCCTTAGGATATAAAGGATCTAACCTGTCTAAAATCATATATCAAGTATTTGCTAAGAATTAGTATAAATGGGATTTATTTATCTTAAAATGAAGAAAAAATAAAATAGTGGTCACCGAGAGCAATTTTTGAAAAATCACAAAGTACGTGACGTTTGGGCGTTTTAGTGAAAGTTTAATTATTTAATTTTGAATAATTCCATGTTACCCGAGTAGGTTTTGTAACAAACAGGTCCAGTGCAAAGGATCATTAAATTAAACATAGGATTGTCATAAACAGTTTTATTTAATCGATAGTCAAAGTTAAAGTCACCAAGACCCAACATTTCCATCTCTTCTGATTCAATTTTCGCCAAAAGGTCATTCATTGTGGAATACAAATCGACACTTTTATCCGGTGGATTCTATATATTTATATATATATATATATATATATATATATACAAATTATATGGATAGGTGAGGCTTTTTAAAACGACAGTTTCAACAGCAAAGCTTCAATTTCAAAATTATATTCAACAAATACGCACACTCCTCTTCGTCGTTTTATCCTTTAAAGCTGATATTCTAAGCAAATAAGTGTCCCTTAATTTGGTACCTATGGCAAGCAAAGGTTATTTATAAGTTTAGTCAATTACATAGTTTATCCCAACAAGATTCTGGCTACTAGAGACCCTTAATTCAAATGTCGAAAATACCCGCCTCTCTTTGCATAGAAAACCAGTCACGGCACTGGTCTACTATTTATGACATCACGTCCGGGAAAGAGTATAATCACGTACTCGGATGTTCCATAGAAAGCATTTGCAGAGAGATACCATTTTCTGCTTATTTTCGTTTCAAAGGCTGAAAAGTATAATAAATCATCATTCTATGTACAATTCTTTACCTTCCTCTAATATTTCAAAGCATTAATATCAATTCCCCTTATGGAAATTATTACATATACATGCCAACGATGTTCTATTGGTCGATATTTTCATCATGTAATTTTTGTTTTTGTGTTGAAATCGGTCCAGGCACGGAGTGAACAATAGCTGTCTGGAAAGTGGACCGTACACATGTACAGTTCATAACCATACAGCGATCTCTCGATGGTTTCTTCTTCCTTTTTCCCATGTCTTTCGCTTTCCTGGCCCCGGGCCTTAGCCCTGAAGATCCTTCATCTTCTTCGATGCTGCGCATTAATTGTGCGATCTACCAATTCTGACACCGGTAGTCAGGGGCACATTTTTGTTAGTTGTTTTTCATAGCTGGTAACGTCGCTTTCATTCTCTTGCAATTGCCGATTAACGTATAACTATAGAACACGTACGTTCCATCACACGCAATCCAAACATGTTATAGAGGAAGCGCGCTTGCATGATCTCGTTCAAGTTTGATATTTTACAACATAAAATGTTTAACAGGTACTGTATCCTTTTTTGAGGCAGTCACATATATCTATGATAAGTACTATCATAGTTCTAGGCCTATTCGTTTTACAAACTGCTCCTGTACCTTATTTGATGACAAGATAATGCATCCGCCTATTCATAAATGCATGATTTATTCTTGTTTCCCAAGCAGTAAACTTGTCTTAAACCTCTTCTAAATAGGGGAATATGAGGATATAAAAAGAAACCTGCGGCTGGAAAATATTGTTTGCTTATTCTTCATTCAAATGCAAACAGAAAATTCATCAAATATAATCATTAACAACAACAAATCTAAGCTCTGACAGGAAAGCATTTACGTAGGGATATCACTGCCATTCACTCTCACTGAGCCCATGAGTCCCGTTCGTGACGTCACGGATAGAGGTCCAACTCTACATCAACTTCCGGGTTGCAGACTTCAATAGTTTGGTAGAATTCACTCCCATAAATTCACCATTCTGAACTTGTTTTTGACAGTTGGACACCATTTAGTGTTTTTCTGGGGGTTAAAAGCTTTCTATTAATGTAATTATCTCAATATTTGGGATTGTCTTAGATTATCAACTTTAACGCCTAAAAACAAATATTATACAAATATTATAATTTCATAATCACTAACAGAAAGGCAAGTCTCAGATATGCATAAAACATCTAAATTTATTTTAACCAGAAAACGAAGCTTGTCCGATTTGGAGGACCCATAATGAAAACTAGCGCGCATCTGCTCGCCCGGAAACATCCACAGAGGCCTTAACACGTAAATCATCATGTTTTTAGCACGTTTTTTCCCGCATTTTTCCCACTAAAACACATGTATCTTTAGATTGGGCAAAAAGGGGTGAACAGATTATCAAAGTTCATTAATCTACCTTCGTGATCATGTATGTTTTACTAAGTAAAGTCACAAAACAAGTGATAATTTTTCTTTAAAACTTGGGCATTCGATGACAACTGTCTATGGAGAGAACAGAAATTTGACCCTAAATTTGCTACTCCGCTTTGTTCATCCGGACGTGACAGGATAAGTCGATGTCATGTCGCAGAGGGGTAAACAGTTTTGGAAAGAAGATGAAATTCCTCGTCTACTCATATAAGATCGATGGTGATTGGTTAGATATCCAGTGATCATTTTTTCTTCAAAGTTTCCATATAATAAGCAGAATTGTTACGAAGGTCACCCGGTATGTGGCCGCGCGGCCTGTGTTGTGTGTGGGATGCGTATTGTTAGGTCTGTTCCGTGGCGCGCACATGTACGCATGCACAAGTACACACACACGGACCTTTTGCGCGTATTTGGCCGCGCGGCCTGTGTTGTGTGTGGTATGCTAATTGTTAGGCAAGTTCCGTGGCACACACGCGCGTTTAGAGCAAAAAGTTTTTATTATGAAACTCTTTAACATCAAATATGCTAATTTACAACCTTTGACAGATTTTAAACAGGTTGAACATATTTTTTTTAAGCACTTTCATTATTATTTAACGATAGTTCATTGTTTTTTCCCATTTTTTGGGGGGTATAACCTACATTTTTTTATTTGTATTATTAATTACAATATCATTGTCACAATTGAGTATATCACGAGCCATAATAACACTTTCTCTCGAGTCAGTAGTTCTATACTTTAGTTTTTGAAAAAATAGAAAGAAATGATTTTGATGTAGACTGACTACCCCTGCATGTAAACAATATTATTTTAAAATCCTATCTGCACTAGTTCGGCCAGGAGGGATTAGACCTCTCTGCATGGTAACTAACAGGTGGTTATCTCACAAAATCAGTTCTCAGTTTTCATAAGAAAAAAAGAGGGGCATGGGGAACCAACGGTCACCGATTAGGCATGGTTTGCCATATAGAGGGCGCAAGTAGCTATGAAAACAATGTTTGAGCCTGTTGCAGATTTGATTGCAGTTGCGACATTGAAGAGGCGTTTAATGACGACAGTGCTGAGTGCGGTGGTTTGGCTTTCTGCGGCAATATTCACATCTGCCGTATTTCAACAATTTTTGTGAAAAGGGATTTTTAAAATTTTTTTTTTGCGGGGTGCGAATTAATGTAACGTACGAGAGAGCTCCGTAGAAATTGCGTTGTTGGTGTGTCACAGTTCTGGTGTTGAAGCGCGCACGTGGTTGCCATGAGTAAAACAATAATGTGAAGACTCAACACGATTTCACTGTTTATTCAAATCTATACTTAAACTCGGCGGCAATGAAGTCCCTCGTTTAAACAGATGCCTCTCATGTTAGTATGTTAAAGGTGCAATTTGTTCATTCGTCTAGTATCCCGATACGTACAATGAAACGTTTTAAAAGCAACTATTATTTTGCATCATTTTGTCTTATCTGCACTCGAAATTTACGTAAACTGACTTATTATAATTCTTATAATTGGAACATCTATCCGTATGTTTCGAATATTTGTCGTCAGCTTGATCTCATGGAAACTAGATGTTAGGATTGGTATAAATATAGCAACTCGATCAGTATGACGTACGTGTACAGCTGCATTTACGGTGTTGCGCACCACTGAAGCTGCAAGTTTTCTACACAGTCAGTAAAATACAAAAAAATTCATTGGATGCCACAAACCAGGTTAGGGAAAAATGAATAACTAGAGTAAAAAAAATGTTTATTTTATTTAATAATTTGATTTGATTTGACTTGATTTGATTTGTGTTATTGGTTTGTGCATCTTTTTACTTTTTTCATTTAATATATTTTGATGAGCATAGTATGGTTTAATACAACATTTTAAGTGTATATATTTAATTGTATACAGATAACAAACGAATCAACACAAATTTATTGAATGCATAACTAACATACATTAGAAGCAGGAGGGCTATTTAAATAAGCAAAGTAGCTTGACGTGCCCGCATACCTCAACTTAGATACAACAATAAAAATAAAACTAGACTTTAGTTCGGCACTTTGACGAATTAGGTGATATGTATGCTCATGTGTAACATAATGAAGAACGCAATTTCACGATCTCATCTTTCGTTTATTACTCCCATTATGAGTCCCATGAGTCAAGTTTCTACTGTAGGGCAGAGGGAGACAGACCAAGAGAATAAGTAGGAGGCAAGGCAAGAGAGAAGAAAATCGAGAGAGAGAGAGAGAGAGAGGAAGGGGTTGAAAGAGAAGAGAGATAGATAGAAGCAGAGACAGACCAAAAAAGGAGAGGGTCAGAACATGAGAGGAGAAGGAAAAAAAGAGCAAGAGAGAGGAGAAAGAGAGAGATGCAATTGAGAGCAATGCCTTCCAGATGACCATGATTAAAAGTGGTATAGCGCCCCCTTCAGGTATTCGATTGAGAATTGTTATGATGACATGTCACGTATGATTGAATTTTTGACTATGATAACGTCGTGATAATGTTAAATAGTCTACATAGATCTTGCGGAAACTTGTCCGAGCTACAACATACTCAAAAATCAACAACATCCAAGAAGAAATAACTGTGTTATCGCTCAAAAAGACAGAAATTTAGAATCCAGATTTAAGAAAAATTCATCTCCCATTATAGGGATTACACCCAACAAGTAATAGATTAAGTGAAAATAGGGTAATAACAAAGTAAATAGGGTTGCTTATTACATTATTTGCGATTCTACGTGTTTTAATAATTAAGGAGATGGTACAGTGAAAGGTCAAAAAAAAGGAAGGAAAAACATTGTTGGAGACGTCCGGACTCGAACCAGGGATCTCAAGGTCGGAAGTTAAGTGCGTTACCGATATACCAAAACATTTCCCATAGCGATTACACGTAAACGGAAAATGGAATTTTCTAATCTCACTTTGCAAATGAAATATGCTCATGATCCCGGCATATGATCGAAAAATAAAGTGCACACTAGAGATAGCTTATTGCCCAGCTACAACATACCCGAAGCTCAGCGAAAACAAAGGTACAACAATGGAGATATTGCTCACGAAAGACGGAAATGTAGAATCCAGTTTTGAGAAATAGTCATGTCCCGTAGACAATACAAGCAAAATGTGAAAAATTGACATGCCTCCTTTAAGCGCAAAAATACGCCACGATACCTTTGTCAAACTGGAAAATTGTGGTCACTACATTTGTAGAAGATTATCCCAGCTAGAACATGTTAAAAATTAGAAGAAAGACAATCAATATTAACAAAGATACAATCAAATTTTCAAAAATATGCAAACGTCATAATATGCAAATTTAAATTTTGAGTTTAGAGGCCATTATGATGACATCATGAGTTAATTGAGGGTCAAATGAAACATAAAATCTATCTAAATATGAAAAAAATATTGGGAGTTCCTATCTATTCTGAAGAGTTACAATGAATTTTGTATAGGCATCTTTTTGGCCCATGTATTGTGGATAAAGATAACGCAGATCCGCGCGTGCTGTCAACTTTGACGGAAGCTCATTGCGTTATTAAAAGGTGAACAAATTATCAAAATGCTAGAAAAAATGTGCTAAATACGATGACAGAGAAAATTAGGCGATTATATGTGGCAAAATGCTAGTAAGCGCAAAATACACAAACGAATGCGCGTGTCCATGATTTTTTTGTCAAATGCTCCACATGGCCTAAAACGTATGCAAAAAAAAATTAGGATGATTTGAAGCACTTTACATTTTTGCGCGCGCGTAAACGAGCGGACGAACGCGCATGCGCACATTTGTGCACGTTTATTGACCTGAAATTGACCATACGGATATTGATCTTATTCATGATAATTATGAATGAAAATTTTCATTCCGTTATGAAGATAATCATAAGTTGATTTTCACAAAATGGCGCCTGGATGACGTCACGATCATTTTTACTCTGTGAAAAGTCATGCAAATCTAAGTTAGAATAAGATCTATCATCATGGCAAATTTCATGATTATGGCTTCATTCATTCTTGAGATATCCTGCGAACAAATTCATGGCAGAATAATAAATAAATAATACAAATCTTGACGAAATCAATAGGTGATACGTTGACTTCGTACGTATCACCTAAATAAAAAAGAGTGACCTGCAGAGAAGAAAAGGGGAGAGAAGGAGCGTTGGTAATAATCCAATCTCATACATCTGCTGATTGAACGCAGTTTCATTCATGAATGGCTGACGATGCTAGGTCATAGACGATTATACATCATTTTTGAATATACAGTAAATGTACACACGAACATGAATACAGTACAATTACACATGACAGGATCGATACTTAGACAATAACATAGTCTTAACTGCATTCCTATTACAATAGGCAGAAAGTTCCAGATGTCTGGACCGGCGTGTCTAATGGATTTGAGAGCCAATGCGGTTTTTGGATTTCTTAAATGGAATTTTCAGTTTGCCTTGTAGGGTAAGAATGGATGGTTTAATTCAAATTAAACAATTGGGGGGGGGGGGGGGATATGAAGGTAGTAGACCATTTGTAAGCGAAACATAAAAAGTACTATTTGGTAGACAATCTATACCATCAGCTTTTAGAGTTTTTATTTAGTTTTGAAAACAAGGGATTGGTGTGGTCGCGATATGAAGAATCGGTACATAACTGTTATTATTATCATTATACTTACTTTGAATAATATCAAGTTTAGCAATCAACAAAAAGGTACAACTTGTTCAATTATTTAATATTACTAAAATTTACACCTGTACCAAATATACATACTTGTACTAGCCACCAAATGATGCCTATGCAATATTTAGGATGAAATGTGTGAATGTGAAAAAAATGCGGGTAAGCACCTCTTGTAAAAGTGAATCATACAAATAGTCATTAAAGTCATGACAAGAAATCTTCGGATGTCCTAAGCCAAGGTAAGTAAAACGTTTAATTATTTTTACCTTCAATCATTAATAGAGTTAAGAGTAGGGTAAAATGTTAAATGAACTGTTCTGGACGAGGCTCACATCCCAAATCATCTTCAAGCCACTCTTTCAAAATCTCGAATACGGATAAATTCAAACTAAGTACGTGCAGAAAATGAATGCAATAACCTGCAACTCTACAGAAAATATTCTCATACAACCACTTATACTTTACGTGTTCATTACATGATTCTCGAACAATTTTGCCAACAAAATAAATAACCACAATAGGTCGTAACAAAGGGAAGCTGACTTTGAGGTCACGTGGAAATGATGTCACCTATTAAAGCTTCCAATGTTCAGAGTTACGATTAAACGGTTGTTTAAATCGTTTTTTGTTTTTACTGGTTGTCTCGTTGGCGTTCAGATGAATCCTGGTGTAGTTTTTAAGTTTCATCAATCAAGGTAGTCGAATCGTAAAAGTTCCTAGCTTGTAAACTGTGTATAAATCATTTCGAATAATTGCACAGAGGGCTAGACTGGTTTATACAAGTTAATTACAATTTATTTACATAATAATGGAGATATTCAATGTTGTATACACATATATTATTACTGGTCAAAATTAACGGTCGCAAAATAGACAAAATCTCACTTTGGTGAAATAGGGTAAACTGTACCACTTTACCCCAGGCACGGATACAAACCAACATGCCTTCAAATAATATATCATGTAAATAATGTTACAAAGTATCGGGTAAAATCTATCTTATATTACTGTATACCGAAACTTTTTAACAGCTAAGTACTATTCTGGTAACATATTTGACTTGTGCGTACTTTGCCCGATTTTCTTGCTCGTAATTTCAGTCAATCGACCTCTTCCCTGCTGTAATCCTCAAAATCACTTAGCGGCTCGAGGACGATGCTCCGCATGATAGTTGACGCCAGGAAAGAATCACTTACGGGGGTTCACAATAGCAAAAACAAAAAAAATCGCCTCGCCGCTACACGGCTCGTAGACGATGGTCCGCATGATAGTTGACACAAGGAAAACATCACGTACGTGGGTTCAAAATAGCAAAAAAAAAAATCGCCTCATCGACAATGAAAACCCCCGGCCCCATTGGCAAAAAGCTAGACCCGCCCCGAACCAACACATGCAAATATGCGTTTTACAAAGTTAAATACATATTTTCAATCGGGAAAACTTGACCCAATCCATATTCTTCATTGATCTGCCTCTTAGGAATAGAGCTGTTAGAGTTGAATGGTGAATTCTGAAACCAAACTGCTATCTGTTATCTCAAATAACTTGTATACAACGGGATTGGAAGATGTGGGTTTATCGTCTCCTAACATCTTCTCCGTCATTAGTCATTAAACATTAAACTAAATAAGCACTTGGCATTTTCCATTCATCAGGAAATACTGTCATTTTCAAAGAAATATTTTAAAGATATGTAATAGATAATTTAACGTGCGTAATTTAGAAGATTCTCTGCCATTGCTCGTGGTTTTGTCCGATTTCATTATTGTTAATTTTGTATACACAAATGTCATAGTGACACGTTGGTAAACACAAAGTGTCTGTATAATTCTCTTTTATGTCATCGCCTATGAAACGCTTTTTCATGATCCGTAAACTAAGCTTAAAGCTTCTTTCTTTAAAAGCAAGTTTACATTAAATAGAAATGCATAATGGGGGAGGGGGTCCCTGACATTCACCATCTTTACCCTTTGATGGAAGAGAACATTAACATATGCAATCTTTCGTAGGAAATTATCTTTGTCATCTGTGCTATGAATATGATGGTAATTGTGTTTGTTTTCCCTAACTGGTGAGATAGCATGCATATGCTAATCGGTCAGCTCTCTCAAAGGTAATTGGTATATAGGAATATGCATCATCAACAGACCAGGAGCATTTATTTGAATTGTAACCTGAGACACAAGACGACTGCTCTGTCAATGACCCATCGTACCTGTACGTTTAATGATGAATGGGAAATGAATGAACATATATATATATATATGTATATATAAAGGAAGAACAATAATATGATCAAATAGAAAATCGCTAGTTGGTTGGAAGTTAAAATATGCTGATTATTACTTATAATAGTTACTTGCGTTACCAGTATATTGGTAAAGTAGTGGGATGTCTTCGAATTTAGCATCTCGTACAGTATGACGCAGGTGTCTAGCTGCACTTACGACGTTGCACACCACCAAAGCTGCACGTTTTCTACAGTGTCAACCAAATACCAAGCATTCGTCGAATGTCACAAACCAGGTGAGGCGTTTGAATATTGCCTCTTCAAAGTTGTATAAATAGAATAATAATAATATTTCATTTTTATTTGGCGCTTAATACAAATGTCTCTAAGCGCTTTACAAATTTACTATAACCCGGTCACTGGATTCAGTGCTTGCCCTCACCGAAATTCAATTTAAATATTTGTTGGCGTTTTTGCTTGACCAATGAAACTGGAGATTGGTAAACATGTGGAAGTGTAAACGACAATCGAAGGTAAATCGGGATGCATGGTCAAGCATTATGATCATTCAAGTTTATCAATCATAAGTACGATATTCAATAGCCTCGTCATCATCTTTAAAGTCAATAATAATAATTTAGCTAATTCTGTTCACTTTTTGTTTCTTAAAATAGGTCCTAATCTTGCAAAAAATTTTATTAATGATGGCGTAAGTTTGTCTAGATTTTTGCCGAACCAACATCGTAATGAATGTTTTTCAACCCTACAAACCCCTACAAAATATTAAATGAATGTATCAAAGGACTTCAATAGTAGTAAAGCACAGGGTCCCGGCAGAATAAGTATACCGCTCCTTGAACAATTATATATGTAATTGCTTCCCCTCGTATTTACATTTTAATCTGTCCTATTGCTAAGATTAATCCGGTAAATAGAAAAGACAATCCGCATGAAACAAGCAATTAAAGGCCTATATATATCCTATCTATTTTATCTAAAATTCTTCCACAAAATATTTATAAAAGATATATTGATTTTTGAATAACCATGACAAATTGAAATCGAATCAATATAGTTGCAGAAAATAATATTCAAATTACCAAGTTTTATTTAAATGCAAGAGCCAATAAAATAACATGCAATGGGGAGGTTTATGGATTTGTCAAAAGTATTCGATACGCTTAATCACAATATTTTGCTTAGACAGCTTCAAGTTTATGGAATTCGAGGAGTTGCTCTCTCATGGCTTAGACATTATTTCTCATTCCTGCATCAGTATTTGGTTCATAAAGGGTTTTCATCAGAATATCAGTTTACAATTAAATGTAGAGTTTCACAAAGATCAATAATAGGACTCCTTATTTTCGTATTGTATATTAATAACATAACCAATGCATCACTTTTATCGTTTATACTATAAGCTGACGACACCAACATTTGTTATCCTCAAGAAAAATAAAATCGACGCTCTTATTCATACACTCAGTTTAGAAGTACCAAAATTATCAAACTGGTTTAAAAGTAATTAACTATCTCTTAAAGATAAAGACCAGTTATGGTCATGTGATTGCATTGTGAAAGAAACGTTGTGGAATCGATCAGAAAAGGTTGATCATCTAGCATATAAGTATTGGTGTACTGCAAGGTTCTCGAATCATCAAAATGATTATAAATTTGGCCCAGTCTTCGTAAAGTTACAAGCACTGTACACAGAAAGATGTATATGGGACTACGCAAACGTGCGCGACACGGGCGTTCATCTCTCACACACCACACTAATTTACCAAACATATCAATTAGTAGGTGGTTTCCCAGCAAACTTTTTACCATCATGTATTTATAGTCAAACCATACTCTTTCACATGATTGGTAATAAGAGCTTCCATTTCACTTTTTGAAATTGGGGCGTTTCCAATACGGGTCTTTACCTTTAAAGCTTATCCGTACTAGTTTACAGGAGGGATTAGACCCCCTGCAAGGTCACTAGCTACAAGTAGTGCACTGGGCCCTCAACATCAATAAAACGAACTTCATACACTTTAAACCTGCTAATGCACATACACATAATTGTTTACGTTCTGGCTGCCAACTACAAATCCGCTGATGTCAGATATTTCACGCATTATTATCTTGTTATACAACGAGATGAGATCTGGTGGCAATACATAACCTTGTCGAACTCCTCTCTTGATCTCTGTCCATTCGCTGGTCTCCACAGTTTTCTGATCCCAAGGCACCTTCCTTATGAATTGCAGATCCTTCCCATCAATGTCTGACCTACAGACCATATCAATCATATGTTTATGTCTTACTCTATCAACAGCCATGGTGTAGTCTATACAGCGCAACCATATATACCGGTAGTTCTGTACCCCCAATGCTCTTTTAGATTATAGCACATGCCGGGCAAATATAACATTCCTAGTTCCTATACTGTTTGTAAATCCATACTTCACTTCTGACATCTCTGGTCAATTCTTTGATCTTACTCTCATAAGGATATCTTTAAGTATTTGCATTTGTGACATAGCTCGTCATACTTACTGTCCTGTGCAGCTGGCATTTAATAGCTCATGGCTTTTCGGTTAGAGCAATGTAGATGGACTTAATTACAAAGCCATAAAATAAACCATACGAAACGGGCTGGAGTAATGGCTTGACGGTATACATTCGATGTGTAAGCCGTCATGGAATCATAATCATATGCAGGAGCGCCGCTCTAGCACTTTGCCATCATGCCTAAAAGCTTTAAAATAAATAAGAGTTACGCAAATAGAAATGAAAGGAAGGACAAGAATACGCCCCACCCCTTCGAAAACAGTACTTCAATACGTGAATTCACTTGGTAAATGAAATAAACTGGATGCTTATTATTATTATGGGTATTATCAGTATATCGAAACATTTGTCGTCAGCTTGATTTGGGGGAGCTAAAGTAATGAGATGTCTTAGAATTTAGCAGCTCGATCAGTATGACGAGGGTGTATAGTTGCACTTACGACATTGCACACCACCAAAGCTGCACGTTTTCTACAGTGTCAACCAAATACCAAGCATACGTCGAATGTCACAAACCAGGTGAGGCGTTTGAATATTGCCTCTTTAAAGTTGAAAAACAAACCACTTGACATTTTCATTACATTCGACAGTAATTCACGACAATTGAATTGATTTTACGAGTTTGAATAGCCAAGCATATGGAAAAAAAAAAAACTTTAAGAGGCAGGGTATCAAGTCTCGCATTATAATCATCATTACCTTTACCATCACCATTACACTAGCTATTAGCCTCTTCATCATTAAGATACCCCCCTCTCTCTCGCTCTCTCTATATATATATATCGAGCTTCGAGCAAACCTAACGTGACGATTAGACCATCTCCCCCCCCCGAAAAAAAACTACAATAGATGAATAAGATAAGTTTCGTAAGATCATATTAGCCGAAAAATTTAAGTATGAAAAATTGCTGAAAACATGTAAGATTTCAGTATTGCAAGCGTTAATAGCAAACTAAACATAAATGAAGTGAAATTGTGATAAGTTTTAAACACAGAAGCCGTTATCTAATGGTCGGGGGATAAGGAGGCCCAGTGCTCCGACTTATTCAAGTAATTCCTAAGTGCCCATTTCCTCTGAAAAAAGACTCATTTCCATGGAAACGAAATGGTTGCTACATCCATTGATCGAGTATGTATATTGCGATTATATCAGTCCAAATCAGGAGGGTCACAAACTTTACCACTACTGTCACATCCTGATTCCCGAAGAGCTTTGTTGTTGGCGAAGAGCTTAAGAGAGGTTGTCTTGGAGTCACATGCTGACTGCTCCTCTTCAGCAACTACTACAGACAAGTCCATTTGCATATTTGTTACCAATTCTGATAAGCCTGCTGATCATGAATAAACTGTTAATTGAAAGAAGATTTGTTTCCCTCCAATATTGACCAAGCACTTTAAACTCTAAATCTGACATTACAAGTTCATTTCTCTTTCCTTTTCTATTTGATGTTGTTTTTCTTCTTCTAGTAATCTTTAAATGGTTTTTAGTTTTATACACATTATACAAATATCGTGTCACTCGAAATGCCATGACGGACTCCCTTAACTCTTATCCTGCCACAGGGCTAATCCCCCCAGTGCCAGATTTATAACGAGATAATCGGATTAACGCGATGGTACTACAATAGCGCGTGAAAAATACTAGGCACAGTCCAACGGGCATGAACAATAACTGCTATTACGAATGCGTGCTAGCATGCAAGAATTAGCAGAGTAACAGTAGCGTGCATGCAGCCTTTCGGCAGGCTATACGTTAATATGAATGTATTTCTGTTTCTTTCCCGGATTTTTTAAAAACATTATAATATTCACTATAAATAAGCAGTCCATCGTGCTTTGCTCCTAAATGGTTAGGCACAAGAGACCTTGGTTTTAAGGTAATAAGCAGAACATCAAGACTGGAACATTAAGGCAGCCCTATATGATATCTGAACAGCAAGCCCTTTTTCTCAATCCCTGGAACAGAATCACAAATAAATCAATATTAACCAAATATGTAAGAACATAAAAGTGAAATAGCTTTTTCTGACATTTCAGTTGTCTTCATTGTTTGCCCTCAGCAAAATATGCAGTTCATTTATTATTTTCTTTTTGCTTTTCATTAATGTTAATGTATTCGACTCCACCCACTCTCCTTGTACATAAGTTTCACATGTTACATCTATACAAAGATAATTTATATTATAAATGATATAGCCTAATTGTCCACTCCAAATTTTATTAAACCGAAACGGAAATTCTTTTTGCCCAATTGATCGTGAGCCCGGCAGCCACTGTGCAGCGCCAGATCGACGTTGCTCTATCCCTTATT
>BEXV01001863.1:47224-58462 GCA_003118195.1 Hemicentrotus pulcherrimus
CACACCCTGTCCTCTAAGATTAGCGTTGTAGAAGGGCTCGGCGTCGGATGCGGAAACAGCCTTATAATAGGGACTTTTAGGTTCGGACGAAGACAATGGGGGTTGCTACGATCGACGTCCTTTTAATACACTGCCTTGAATGGACGTCACACGTATCAGTCCTCGCAAATCTAAAAGTCCCTATTGACAGACGACGGCAGAGAAAAATTGAGTCACTGTGCATGTGCGAAGTCGTATTCTCGCAGCTAGTCGCCTGCCTTATATTAATTATAAACTATATGTTTGTAAACGTGAATCAAGCGTAAGCCGCGCTTGATTGCAAAGGTCGTTTGTAATACGGAAACTGGCCAAAAGTTACAATTGATTGTAATATACGATCACTTGTAAATTAATCAAACCTAAGATTAATCTAACGCTAAGTCTTGATAACACATGACCCTTGTATATAAAATAACTTGAAATATTATTCCTATTCCATTGTCTTTGTATGTTTCAATGATTTGGATCCATAAAAATACCGCTTAATATCCGTAAACCTGTATTACAGTTACCTGCTTTAAATGTTATTTCTAAAAATATAAATAATGCCTAGGTCACAGATACAAAGAGATCAGTACAATTAACCCTACCTGGCGGCTTGCCATAGATTTTAGAGACCGTACTGGAACCTTCGGATTTTCATTTCTACGGCATGTGACGTCATATATTCTGCGGTGACCGGGAGTTGCCAGGTGAAAATTGGTCGAGTGAAATTGCAAGGCGCCCGTAAGGGTGCCGGCCGAATGTCGGCCTGTAAGGTTACGGGCTCGGTCCATTAAACTGGTGCACCCCATTGCGTCTGGAGCACGGCCGGGGTCCTCAAGCCACCCGGCTATGTGCCATACGTCGCACTGAACTATGAGTAATCTGACATCCCTGTCTCCTCTATTCAAGGCTGCGTTGAACATTGATAATTGGCAGAGAAAATCGTGAGGGGCCGTTCGGGCACCGTCCTGAGCCAGCATGGTGCCCCACAGGCCTTTTACGGGCTTCATTCGGCCTAGTGGCCAGATGAAAACGCCTGGAGAATAGAGAGCAGCCAACTCAGCACCACGGCGCCCGTACGGCTGGTGAAAAATGTCCAAGTGCCCATATGAACTTTAAGGGAGATGGCCGGGCTCCGGCCGAAAATCCCCTCCCCCCAAATTCCCGTTTTTACTCGCTGTACGTGCCCCCGAGTGTATGTATGGAAGGTCTTTTAGCAGGCCGTTCAAAAGGTTGCCGTTGTTTATCTTCAGGTTGCTTTATTTATAAAAGAACAATAATATGAATTTAAGATTCAAGATTCAAGATTATTTTTTATTGTTCACGTTACAAAACACAGAAATTTGGCCTCCACTGGCAAGATAAATACAAAACATAAAAATACATGAATCAATGTGCTCAAAACAAAAAGATCAATTAAATTTATATACAAATAACTTTTAATAAATTATTACAAAAGAAGAGGAGATATCAGAGTAAGATGATAGGCCGAAAAGCAATGAACGAAAAGCAAGAAAACACTCGATTCTAGGTGAGGGGAAAAGAGAGTAAAAGCCGCTGAAAGAATGTGGTTATTTTACCTGAATTCTAATAAAGCATAAATGCTTGTAAGTAAGCAACCAGACGGCCGACGGCTTTAGGTCCTCTTCGAGGGACCTGGTAATACGGATAAATGCTTTACCAAAGGGCACAAGTGCATCGCTTTGGTTTCGAACCCGGGTCACCGGATTACAAGACCTCTGCTCTACCGATTGAGCTATCGCGCCTACAAAAATCTGCTTTACTAAAGATAAAAAGGCAGCGGCCCAACTTGCATCTGTGATTCGGTTGAATTTGTGCGTGGATCTGTGAAACGTTTTGGACAGACAGGGATTAAATTTGTGTATGCGTTTGATTTACATGTAACCTACATGGTCAGTTTAATTTGTATCATTTAAAACTTTCCTTTACTTTTTTACCATTAACTTTAGGGAAGCACCTTGTAAATATCCATTCTTTTTGTAACGTATTTAGGCTTCTTGGGACAAGTTTGAATGTTATAAAAGTATAAATAATTTATCTTGGTACAAACCAACAATTTAGTTACATACCCTACATTTAGTAGTGTAATAAGTCTATGGTGTTAATATGAAATCAATATTTCCCTTTATTCTCTGGTAGTGTGATTCCCCCTATGGCTTGTTTTTGTGACTCGGAACATATGCTTCATTTAACACTGCCTCAACGTCATTACAAATAACAAGCAAAAATAAACTTAAGTTCTATAGCCATCTTTTTCACAGGCATTATAATACTTAATTTCCTTTAAAGAAACATCAAATAATTCATTATTTACTACTTTTATCGCCTATTTTAAGCATTTCTTAAACAAAGAGAGAAACTTTTAATCACCACCCTCAACCTTCTCAATAACTTCTTTCCCTAAATATACCTACAATTTCAGTTTTTATTTGCCGTACAAACTTAGGGTAGAATAACACCCGCCGTGTAATTCTATTTGTTTATTGTCATTTATTGTTTATTTAAAAAAAAAGTATAAATTCCAGCAGTTTTCCAGAACAATGTCACTTCATTCGAAAGTGAACAGACATATGGTCTTCATATGGAACAATCATACATTTTTTTAAGGGGGAAAAACGTTATTTTTTAATATTTTGTTTGTGTGTATGAATTTTGTGTGTGCGTTTTGTCGGATTTTAAGACCGTCGGTATACTAGGAACAGTTTTATGTTTGTCCATAATATTGTCACTACCATACAAGGAAGGAAATTCGTATACACGAAACACAAAACTACAATGTATGAACTATCGGTAGTGATATAAGTTTGTGTAAACAAAACTGTTGCTATGAAGCAGGTATTCGTCTCACTGGCGGACCTAATCAATATAAAAGCAAGGTACAGGTCAAGCTGCTAAATGGCAATTGGAGTAGACTGTATGCTTATAATGATTGGTATGGGTATTATCATTGATCACACATTTGTCGTCAAAGTGTGACAATATTGATGGGATTACTATGACCTTGGCAGCACGTTCAGTATGACTACATTGTCTTGTACTTCGTCGGGTATTTGTACACCCACTCTGCTCATTTAATACACATTCAACCAAATACCAAATGCTCGTCGGATGCCACAAACCAGGTGAGGCGTTTGATGTATTGCCATTTCTCATGAACGTATACATAAAGGCGTGGCATGTCGATACCCCCGCCCCGTGCGTACACTATGAAGTCAATGATTGGTTGTTTTATTCATATAACCCTTTACTGCATTGTGTACAGATATAAATGCATTTTAACCAAAATGCGCTTGATCATCTGTTGTAAATCCTGGACCTACCACTGGGCTCAACTTTTAGTTATTCTACAGGGGAAATAAAAATATATTACCCAAATGTAAGGACAGAAGGCAAGTTATGGTGATGCTAAATGAATAGCTGTCTTGAAAACAAAAACAAAAAGTGTTATCTGATCAAACTGCAACCTTGGTGTAAACCTGGTATTAGATTATGCTAATGATGTTAATGAATTAAATGATCAAGTAGATCAAGAAATATCATAATCAATTAATTGTCATAGTTTCGAATGGTTTTTTTTTCGGTCGATTTTTCTAAAGTTTCAGACAAACTAAATTCATGAGGCAGCAGCAGAATCAACCAATACATATTTTGTTAAATTTGCAAAAAAAATAAACTCCGTGCTTGTTGTCGGTGTTTGGGGAAGGTTCTTGATTGTAATATTCAGTGGTTTCATGTGAGGTAAAATAATATTTGGATTTGTATTGTTTTAATATGCATGATTAAGCCCCTGACATGAAAAAAGGAGTTGTTATATAAAACCATTGTTAAACATTGTTTGGATATAAATTGCTGGCATTTTCTCAACAAATATCCCCTGACAACACCTGACAAGCAACAGGCATTAGTCGGCAATACCTCGGCAGTTAGTTTGAAATCATAATGATAAACTAAATAAAATGATTCAGAAATTATTTTCATCACCTCCAGTTTGGTCAGCAATATATTTTCGATGCCGCATTGTAAACCTCCAGCTCTTGGGGGTCAATACCCGACCACTAACAACCCTTGTTAAGTTGTTAAACTGTGTAAAATCAATTATATAAAACCTTCGTTCTAAAAAGGAAACGAGCAATTGCCATTTGTACACGAGGGTCAATTCTCCATAAAACGTCTTCGTCCTTGAAAATATTAAGTTCTGACCATTTTTACTGTATACTTTGGACATTCTATCAAAAAAATAATGTCTGACCGTTTCTATTGTTGGAAAGAAACATGTGGGGTGGATGCCCAAACGTAGGAGGTCATGGTGGAGTCTAGACACTCCCAGGCGTAATCGCCTAAGAATAGCTTCGGTTTTTCTTCCCAATTTACAAGAATAATGTGAGATAACATTTGGCCATAGGATTTTTAATGCTGATTTGGTATCATTCCACCTTTCTTCCCAAAGTAACTTTGAACTGTACAAAATTAAGCTTGTCTTTTAAAATAACGTCAGTTTATTATGCATTTCAATGTCCCGAGTTGGAGTTTTTTTTGCGTAGAAGTCTGTCTTTTCATTTCCTACTATCACACAGTGGCCTTGAATCCATTCCAAAGAGATTTCAATCCATCTATATTTTAATAGGGTCGTTATTATAAATATTTATGTGACAAAGTAATAGTCACTGAAATGTTTCAAGGCTGTGAGGGCACTTAAGCAGTCACTTAAAATTAATATTTGTTTCTTCGATCCATTGAAGGGCAAGAACAATGGCAGCCAACTCGGCTTTATACGAAGAGGGAACATTCGCTAATCTTATACATTGGTGTACATATTGGCATTTTTATTTATTTATTTATTTATAATCTTTTGACAGGGTATTTCATTCAACAACAAGTAGTGGTCTTCCATGAGGCCCTGAATGAACATATTTACATCCTTTATAACATTTATACAGAACAGTTACAAAAATAGTACTCGTTTGCAAAATAAACATATATCATTAACCTAGTAAACAATAATGGCAATAGGAAAAATATAATTAAGTCGCAATTATGTGAATATGTCATGTCATTATTACAGAACATGCACGTAGTGTATGTTTGGCAGAGCCATTCATAAATTACAACTTTGTTTAAACAATCTCTTAAATAAATTGACAGAGAAAGCCGTTCTCAACGAATTATCTAGCTTATTCCATTCAAATATGGTAGAAACAATTGGGCTACACTTATAACAGTCAGTGTGAAATCTAGGCACACGTAAACATCCACTATTTGCCTTGTATGATGCTCATGTACATCATTAGGATTGATTAAGCCTACCTGAAGGTAAGAAGGTGCTAAATTATGAACACATTTGTATATCATCATAACGCGACTTAACTCAAACAGCTTGTCTAGTGTCATCCATTTAAGACTTGTGAACAAATCAGGCAACGGTGTGTCATATGTCTTTTTCGATATTATTCTTGAGCACTCTTTTGATTTTTTTGCAGCTTAGTTGTATGAGAATGAAATCTGTTCGACCATACAACAGAGCAGTAATCTAAACGTGGCAAACCCAGACTATTATGAAGTAACTTAAAGGATTTTTGAGGCAAAAAAAAAAACTCTTTGCTCTCTTTATCATGCTAATGTTTTTCTGGGTAGTTTTACTTACATTTTCGATTTGTTTAGACCATTTAAATTCTTCATCTATCAAAAGTCCTAAGCATTTGGTGAACTGAACTCTTTTGATCAAAATGCAGTTTAATGAAATGGTGAAAGGTTCAATTTTCTTTAGATTAGCAGGAGAGCCTATTTACATGACACAAGTTTTTTTTTTTCAGTGTTAAGAGCAAGACCATTTTCCTTAGTCCATGACATGACTCTGTTTAATGCAACAGTTACTTTTTCTTCCACAACAGTTCCATCATTATCACTGACGGTAAGTGTCGCATCGTCAGCACACATATCTATGATACCTTCAGGAATACATTCAGGTAGACTATTAGCATATATTGAAAATAAAAGGGGACCAGGAATTGAGCCTTGTGGCACACCTAATTTGATGGTTAATGGATGCGACTTGGCTCCTTTGAATTGGGTCATTTGTTATCGGTCCACTAAATATGATTTGAACAAATACATAGTCCTATTACTACAACCTATACAAGCTAGTATATGTAGAAGTAGCTCATGATCAACAGTTTTAAAAGCCTTACGAAGATCTATGAAGGCAACTCCAGAAATGTCTTTGTTATAAATATTCAACGACCATTGATTTACAAGTTTTGCAAGGGCAGTAGCTGTTAAATGTTTAGGTCTAAAACCAGACTGATTAGGGTGTAATAATTGATTCTCGCCCAAGAATTCACTGAGTTGTTGGTGGACGGCTATTTCTATAATCTTACTCACGATAGGTAGTATTGAAATCGGGCGGTAGTTTTTCAAAGAAGAAATATCTCCAGATTTGAATATTGGTACTACCCGAGCCTTTTTCCATTCACGTGGAACAACTCCTGTAGACAGGGATTTGTTAATGATATCACAAAGAGACTCTGCGATAACATTCTTCGTAATCTTTAAAAGTTTACAGCTGATGTGATCTTCACCGGTTGCTTTATCTATACTCAGATTATTAATTTGTTTCAATACAAAATCCTCAGTAATCAAATTCAAATTAAATTGCGAATGAGTTAGACCAATATTGTTGTCCTCGTCTACTCTCAGTTGAGACGTATTCCTTTGCAGGTCCTTTGTAATCTTAGTAGCATTAGAAATGAAAAAGTCATTAAAAGCTTCAGCAATATTTGGCCCTTATCCGGAAACTTAGATCCACCGGTATATACATATATATATGCAACTGGTTAGACCATGTTTGTATTAATCAATTGTAAGCTTTGTTGCTGTAGTTCATTCGGATAGTCAGCTTGTTAAATCCGAGAGCTAAACTCGGTCGAAGCCCGTGGGGGTTAAAATAAAAGCCATGACGGGAATGGCGATGGTATTACAGTTTTTGTCATGCAGCTTTAATTTTATTCTGGGTTATTTACCCGAAAGATTTATTAAGAAAAGCTTTTCCCTTGAGATAATAAAATTGCAAACATGGCCCTATGTTATATGATAGTGGATGGTTTAGGGATCTTTTGATACTATGTCTATATTTACTTGACACAATTTGTCTCTTTAGATCCAAGGGAAATTCACCCATTTCCACTCGTAATGATTGTAGGGAAGTGAGAGGTAGTCCTCCTGCACAAATCCGTAGCGCCTGGTATTGCACCGGATCAAGTGCCTTTTTTGTAGTGGTAGTAGCGCTATCGTAAGCCTCATATCCATAGTCAAATAAGGACATTATGAGTGCCCTGTAAACCTTTAAGAAGGATTTAGAAGAGCTCCCCCATTTAGTTCCCGTTTAACATCTTAGGTAATTAAATTTTCTTTTATACATCTCTTTACAATATTTCCCACGTGTGGCTTCCAGGTCAGTTTCTTATCGAAAGTTACCCCCGGAAATGATGAATATTCTGAAAGGGCACTTTATTCCCCTCTAATTCTACTTGCGGTGGTGGGAGATTCATTGTACTTTTTGTAAAAAGTATAGGGACTGTCTTATCAGCTGAAAGCCGAAATCCCCATCAGTGAAACGAAGTCTGGAGCCTATTCAGATATTCATGTAGTTTGTTTGATATTTGAAAGATATCCCTGCCTGATGCCCATGTGATAAAAATCATCAGCATATACAGCTAATGGCACTGCAGGATCTGTAGGGATATCACTAAAATTAAATAGCAGTGGACTCCAAATAATTCCTTGTGGGAGTCCATTATGCATATCATACGTTTTTGATTCAGTATTATTATTTCTTACCTGAGAGGTACGTCCTGCCAAATTTTGTAGATATTGTAACAAATTTACCTCTATTCCTTTTCTCGGCGAGTTTGAATGGTAGTCCATTTATCCATAATTTATCATAAGCTTTCTCAACATCTAGGAACACAGCTATTGTGTGTTTATTACAATTTATACTTCTTTGAATATCAATTTCTAGGAGAACTATTGTTGTCTATGGCACTACGGCCTTTCCTAAACCCGCTAATAAAATTAGGCAGTTACTCATGCTTTTCTACATACCGTTGTAACATTTCTTTTATCGAACGCTCGATTATTTTGGCGAGACATGATGTGAGTGAAATGGGTTTATTATGATAACGCTTTCCGGGGAACTTTTCCAGCTTTCAAAATTAGTTTCAAAATTTCCCCTGTTCCCCAAATCCTGTTTATTATATCTAACATAACCTTTATAGTTTTCTAGACAAGTTTTTATAAACCTCATTAGGATTGTTGACCGGGGGCAGTCCGCTTTTTTTTTACTGTATTGCCTTTTATAATTCAATAAGTAAAAAGGCTTCATTGGAAGTAGCGTCCAAAATCTTCCACCTTTTCATCCTCCCGAGTTATTTCTTTGTCATTTTCCGTCAACGATGATATATTTTTGACTTCGCACCTGAGACAACATTTAGTCATTTTATGCAGGTCCATTTTTTTTACTCAGGCATGTAACGATCCAGTTTCGTGCAAAAAGCTTGCCAATATCTTTGTTTTGCCTGGCGGAGAACTCGTTGTGCCTCTGTTTTCTTGTCACAATAATCATCTATATTCTCCAGCGTTATCATTCTTCCTTTAGAGAGCTTGTTACTCGCTTTATTTCTTTCTTTATTTTTAACTGAACATTCTTTTGTCCACCATGGGACCAGGTTTTGTTTCTTTTTACTCTTTCGGTGAACAGTTTCCTGTATAACTTCTTTTAAGTACTTCATAAATTGGGTGCATATTTCCTTTAGATTTTATTATTTTTTTTAAATATAGCCTGTTCATTTAATACATCTTCACATTTCTTAGGAAAGTTAGACCAGTTTATATTCTTAAAGGAAAAAGGCTTTTCTACCACATTTCCATTAGGCAAACTTGCATTTGCTCTATGCAGATCTGTACTTTTTCGAGAGACATTGAGAGAGATTGGGA
The DNA here is from genome assembly GCA_003118195.1 of Hemicentrotus pulcherrimus. Taxonomy (NCBI): domain Eukaryota; kingdom Metazoa; phylum Echinodermata; class Echinoidea; order Camarodonta; family Strongylocentrotidae; genus Hemicentrotus; species Hemicentrotus pulcherrimus. Next base: position 56,258 of record BEXV01001863.1, read on the forward strand.
AGTGGTCACTACCAGAAGTACTTCGCATGATTCCCCATGTACACCTACACGCTAAAGAAGGAGATGTGATACTTAGATCCAGACATGACGTTTTCCCCGTTCGTGGGTCTAATCTGGTCTCCTCTCCATTGTTCAGAATAATGAAACTGTTCTTATTCAACAAATGTTCTATTAATTCACCGTTTTTTTCCAGTTTTCTCGCTGCCCCATAAACCACTGTAAGCATTAAAATCTCCCATTATACACACGTTTTCATTGTTAGATACATTTTCCATTAACTTATTCATCATTTCATTCAGTTTTTTACAAGGTTTATAATAATTAACGATTGACAATTTTTTCTCCCCTATGTAAAAATTCGTTCGCTGTAATTCTAAGTTTGCGTCTGTGAAAGGACCCTCGTACTTAATCCTACCATCAACATAATTATATAGCACAGCTTCAGGATCCTCTAACGTTATTTTGTTTGTTTCTAGGAAAGCATGTATGTTCTTGAATATTCAAAATTATGTTAACATGTTATCATATGTCTCCTGTATGCAAATAATATCATATATAAAATCTTTGTGTAAGTTAAAATAATTTAATAATTCATTGCCGTGCCCCAAGAGTCCTTGGGCGTTCCAGTGTAAATTACATTAATAAATTTAACACTATAATTTGCTCTATCATGTACGATTTTGTTACGGCTGCTATGCAAACAAGTCTTAAGTATTTTTTTTTTCAGTTCTACCTTCTATGAATTTAAAAATTAGTTGGCAAACAAAATAGCCGAAGCTATGAAGTTGTGCATAGGTGGAGTGCCTTCTGGGGTTTCATTTAACGTTCGTTGATTATCATTTTCCTATGGTTTCACTTTAAAAAGGGCATATGCCAATGTCATGAAAATGGTAATATGGATTTGGTACTGTGTGTATCATTGGAAGAGGAATGCAAATACTAGCTGTATTTTCAGGTCACTTTTACTAATACGAAATATTGACAATCGTAAAATCACAACGAAAAGAGCTATTTTGTAAAATTGGAAGGTAACGGTAGTTATATGCCCAACCCCATCAAGGTCATCTTCCAATGGTGTCTTATTTACAAACTTCGTTTGTAAGATTATGGTTTTAACAAAATAGTCCCCAATTGTATATGTTTTTTTTCATTGCGTTTTGCAAATCGTTTATTGCCTTTGCCGCCCATGTTGGTGAAAGTGAAAGAATATATAGCGCAATTATATCATTCCATATGTTCTGGTATGTTTACATATTTGGATGCATGGTATAAAAATGTATTAGAGGGTGGCCTATGTATTAATTATGTATTAATTCATGAACGCTCCCAAAGCCTCTTTCAAAGATAACCGATGTCAAATAGAGAGCTTTATCATTCTGAAAAGAACTTCCTAGGCATTGCCAACAATCACCCATTGTTATGGTAGTCAAATTGGGGTAAAAAGAATAGTTTAATATACTTATCGGGAGGGGGGGGGAGGGGGCGATGGTTACAAGATTTCGAAGGAAAAACATATCTAACTTGAAGCCTAGTAATTACCTAATGTATTCTTTGTGCAAAAAGCAAAAAATTGCTTGTGCAATGCAGCATCTTAGCATTCCTTTTTTTGGGGGGGGAGGGGGAATAAACATTTCAGGTCTTAAACATATTAATATCTTTAGCATTTGCCTCCATTTTGGAGGGATATTTAATAAGTAACAATGACTGCCTTCTCGACAATATGACATATATCGCCCGAACCGAAGGTGAGGGTGATATATGACGAGTCGTATTGCCTTGAATTAGGCAGTCAATATTACTATAATTAACCACATCAGACATCTAGAGCAAACAAGAAACTCTTACTATCTTATACTCTTAAATTATTAAGGCTATTCAGGGTTACCTAGCATTACAAGTTGCAAAAACATTGTCAAACCAGCACTGTTCATCCAGTGTTTGTCAGATTTTCAATACACTGCGAACAAACAGTTTGCCTATGGTGTGATTGTTTCGTCACAATAGAGTTCGCGCAAAGTGCGCATTCTCTTTTACACGATACGCGATGTAAATTACAGTAGCTGATGCGCGATGTAAATTACAACTGGCTCTATATTATTGCTCACAAGTTTAACACGCATTTTGCCATTGACTTTTCAGAGCGGGCTAAAATATTTGTTCATTGGTGTACTATTTCACCATATTGCCCGGCAAATTGCACACAAA
>BEXV01001863.1:60031-70493 GCA_003118195.1 Hemicentrotus pulcherrimus
ACTGTGCCAATCGGTACTACCGGCGCAGTATAGCTACTGCTAACGACCGCACTAGATGCACTGCGAGCTTTCGTTATTTGTATCGGTAATACTCATAGAGATGGGAGAGAAAGCGCCATCTAAGTTCCATTTCATGGGTTTAAGGTTTAACAATTGATAGTCAATATTGTGTTAAAGTTATATGAGAAAAGATAATTTTTATTTTATATTCCACGGGGGCGATTTGTTATTTTGCAATCGCCCCCGTGAGCAACCTGACGGGGACGATTATGGAGCTCACGGGGGCGAATCGCCCAACGACCCCGTGTACTTTAATCGCTGATCGGAAAGCACCGTCATCTCTCACTGTGAACGTTGTCGGTATATGCAGAAAAAAGTCATCCGTTGGTGGGTTTTGTTTTTTTACTATTCAAGTTTCTTTTAACCGGTCTCCTCGATATGCTACGTCGATGACATGTAGTTCGGTGAGGTTTGGTAGTTGTGGCAGCAGTGGTTGCTGTGTTCCCAGCGGTGGCGATTAATTAATTTGTTGGCGAATCAAATTTGTTTTCCATCAATTCCAAAAGTTCCTTTCACGAGTATGATGATTTCTGTATTACATGGTCTTGTTTCCTGACACGATTTCTATTTTAAAGTTCGATCGACTTTCCCAATATGGCAACAAGTTTCTCTCAACCTATTTGTATCGAGCCGATGTTTTTAGATTTAACTCGGAGGTCATTTACTCCAGGAATGTGTTTAAATTCCATGTAACAAACTAGTTCAAGCATTAGATTATTGATTGTATTGACTGGATTCTCTTGTTGTATGTTTGTATAAGTTATTTCTCTCAGAAAAGAACCAATGATATATTTCCAGGCGGTTTAAATGATAAACCAAATTTCAAATACGCGCGAAAAGGACTAGGACATGATATGTTTCCAATTTGATATGTTCACATTACAAACATTAACAAAGTGAGCAATGCATTTTTTGAAGAGGGGGGGGGGTAGGGGTGGTCATGTGCCTTATCTCTCATAAATGTAACAAAATATGTTGCACAAATGGAACAGAATATTTCCTAGGGAAGTTATCTGTAAATATTGTCAAAAGAAAGCAATACAAAAACTAGGTATGAATAAAACAGAAAACACCCGAACCTGTGATATGGATAATGATGGTAAAGTGTTTAGTTTCCCTGACTGGTAAGAATGCATGCGTATGTTAATCGTCCAGCTCTCACAGAGGAAATTAGTATATAGGAATATGCCTCGTCAAAATTAGATTTTTAAACTCATCTTGCCTACAAGTTCAACAGTGAATGAGATATTAATTAACTTATATTAAGGAAGAAGAAGAAAAAAAAAAAAAAGATGACAAAAAGAAAGTCGCTACATACGCGTATTAAGTCAATTGGAAGTTGGAATAAGCTGCTCGGTTATTATTATGATTATTGGGCCTACCCGTATATTGAGAACATCTGTCGTCAGATTGGTTACGGGTAACTCAATTAGTTTGATGTCGTTGAATTTAGCATCTCGAACATAATGACCAGGGTGTACAGCTGCACTTACGACGTTGCGCACCATCGAAGCTACGCTGGCTTTTCTTCATTGTCAACCAAATATCAAGCATTCGTTTAATATCACAAACCAGGTGAGGCGTTGATAATTTTCTTATTAATGTTGAAGGGAAAACAGTTGACATATTAATCAAATTATACGGTAATTCAATTTAAATTGATTTTTGCGTGGGCTTAGCCAAGGGAAGAGGATGAATGGACATGCGATTGTGTGTACGGCAATCGAATGTGAATCTGGGTGCATGGCCAAGCATCGTGCTCATCAGGATTGTCCAATCATAAGTACGATAAACATTAGCCACTTCATCAATAGGATCGCTAGATTTATTTTGAGCTAGAAAATATAATATTCAAGTTTTCGAGTAAATTTAGCAGAAATGAGCGCTATCTATTTTCAAACTTGTCCTTTAAGCATGTAAATTGTTAGTATATAAATCTAGTAATTATGATCACGTTGTTACAAATGTTAAGATTTTGATGAGGCAAACGTTAAAAATGATTTATTTATTTATTTATTTTTTCTTCAAAAATGTGATGAGTAGGTATTACAACAGCGTTTCTACTGGGGATGGGCCGGAGACGGAGGCACAGTACTCATTCATATTTCATTAGCCCCAAAGTACAAATGTTTATTCTGATAGGGACTTTTTCATGTTTGCAAGTGCCTGTTTTTAATTTCTAAGGAGTGCTCTTTACCCTTCCAATAAATGATTTTTTTAAAATCTAACTTAAAGATCTGTACGGAGGGTATATCTTTAGAAAATCTTGCATTTGATGAATTTAATAAGACGTACGCCTTTCATCATAAATGATTATAATTTAATTTACATTTAATGTATTGATAATAGAAATGATGATTCTTATAATGGTATAATATTGACTGCCTTTGTGTGAAAAAGCAGATTATATTGCATTTAGCTCGCGAATATTGCACGATTCAAAGCGATCGATTTATCGATATAGCATTGTCTCGACGAGTCTTAAAGGGATGGTTGAGTTCTGTTGCAGAGGGCGTTAAACAGATCTTTTTTTTGGGGGGGGGGAACTCTGTCAAATTTGAAAGAAAATACTATTAAAATGACAAAATTCATCTTTGTTTGATCAAAATCGGTTCACAGACGGCTAAAATATTACGATTTCTAATACTCGTGTATCACAATGAATATTAGATATTTTGATTGTTTTTGTTAAACCGTTGAAAAAACGAAATAACGCCTTTTACTTCGTATTTCAGCCAATGCCGATGTTGTTTTTGTTGTTGGCATTTTCGTGTTGCTTATATTACGCACAACCAGCCGGACCATCAATTGTTATTTGTGATTAAATAATTAAATAATGGTCACCGTGGTTTTTTTATTTTATTATTTTTTTATTTGTGCTTAAATACATTACTACCAACGCATTTTGTCATAATATACGGGGGCCGTATTCGATTCAGTACGTGCATATAGTTGGTATTTTGTAGTTAAGTTTTGTTTTTTAACTCGCATTCACGTCGTATCTTTAAATTTTACTAAATAAGCAAAGGGACTTTAAGGCAAAATTCTAATTGATTGTTACGTAATATTTTTGATTAATAATTATACACAATAAACGCGTCGCATTAAATGCCTGCTCCTATAATTGAGCGCATCTTAGGAAATAACACATAACCTGACATTTAACAACATTGCACGTTTATTCTCCATCGGTGAAGCGACGAATTGTATGAAAAAAAATGCTAACAATAGGGAACTACAATAGTAAACTCAACAAAGAAAGAGAATCAAATACATGATTTCATTATATGGGAAAAGTGGCTCGTATGTATACTAATTACATTTATTGAGTGCGTACTACGGATATTTTTGAGCGCTGTTCTATTATAACCCCGCCATTATATAGCCGGCCTACCCCGGAAAGGCGCTCCAGTATTCGAACAAATTCCTTCTACCAGGTACCACGTAAGGGTTGTTATATAGTATTTAGATTGCGTCTATTTCTGCTGCAACTTCAACTTCCCAATTTTACCTGACGTCCATAAATAATATTCAGGCTATTCTATATACAATATATATGTAGAGAAATAAGTCTGTTTCTATTTTTGTATCAATGTTTCAGTTCAGTTCAATATGAAAGACTTATTAAAGTCCCACTGTCCTACTTGTAGCTACGTGCTACCTCTACATAGGAAACTTCCCCAATCGGTGCCTGTTGGTCCCCATGCTCCTCTTTTTCTTATGTTAGTTAAGAGTTGAGTTAATGAGATAGCCACCTGTCAGTGACTTCGCTGTGTGGTTTAAGCCCAGTAGTATTGACGGTCTGTAACATAAAACCAGCAGGGATGACACATGATTGTTTAGATGTGGGGACTAAAGTCGGCCGAGTATTTTTCCCCCCATTAGTAAATGGCTATGATTATTGACTTTTAATTGCAGTCCGTATTCCGTAGTTTTTAATCAATTAGAACATGATATTAATTCTTAATTTGGGATCAATTGGAAAAAAGGCCCTACAACTGGCTAAAGCTAGGGTAACAATGGTTCGTACGAATGATGCCTTCGTAGGAATTCCAGAGTTCATAGAGATTCGTAGACGGGGCATAGTTTCTGACATCCTGCTAACGGACTTCGTACGAGCGCCGTTTAATTTTCCGTTTTTTTCTTCTTCTCGTAAGGCTACCTTGAGTTCTTCTAACGTCAGACTTACGGCCATCTTACGAGTTTTTGTTCTCGCAAGATGGTCGCACGTGTAACTGACGGCATTCTCAAGTCATTCGTAATAAGATTTTTCGATTTAAAACATATTTTGTCTAGTTGAAAAAATCGCTGCATAAGTTGCATAACATGTGTTCGTATACCTTACGAGCACCTTACGAATGCCTTACAAACGCCAGGAGTCGTTCGTAGGAAGGCCATATGAATCTCTGTTTGCAAGGAGTTCTTAAGAACGCCTTAATAGCCCTCTATTAACAACTTCAGGCGTTCTCACGATCATCGTAAGAAATTTGAGGCTTCAAGAATTGTCTTGTGACCCTAAGGAATGTACAAAGGTATTGAGTGGTTCTTACGATGTAGTTACGACGTTCGTACGGTCGCCGTACAAAAAGAGGGTTTCGTACGAAGTTTAAAACTATCTTAGACAAGACCATCGACCAATCTGCGATCTTACGAACGGTATACGAACGCTGGTTTCGTACAGAATTCTTAAGAAGATCTTCCTAAATGGTCCGAAAATCCGTCGTACGGTGTTTGTAGCAGCCCGTAACGGTATTTGTGGCTTGAACATAACAGAAAGAAAAATACAAATGAATTCACATTCATGATCGTATCATTGCTGTGTGTATAACTGGATTTGTTGTCATGTTTAAAGTGTCACCAGCACAACAAATGCTGCTGTGCAGATGGTAGAAACATGTTTTAGTATAGAATAATTCAAAGGGTCTTTTAAAGTAATTACATGACGAGAAACTGCAATCGGTAAAAGCACATCATTAATGCCAAACCTATATTCTAAAGTATTGTAACCTGAAAAAAATAGCCTAGGATTTTCAAGCACACACGTTATTTCGTCATCTTTTCCTTGAAGTTGAATTCCGCGAAATATTGTCCACTTATATAACCTGTATTTTAGCATTTGTTATGTACATTTTCTTGTTTCTGGATAATTATGAACTTCTTTTTGATAACAAAAATTGTATTGTCACATTTTTCTAATAACTTAAGCAACGACGAACCTTACACATACGCAAAAAGGACAACTCGTGTGTGTTCCCATTATGATATGTTCACATTTGTACATTGTTCACAGTGGATATAGCGTAATGTATTCAAATTTACTCGGTTGGGGGGGGGGTAATCCCATATATTCCCCTATTAATCTTAGACGAAAGAGAACACGGGAAAATTGATACAACATATTTCCCTAGTAAATTGATCTTTTATATTATCATGAGAAGCAAATTAGAAATCTAGAATGAGAATGCACGAAAAAAACACTATATTGTGGTTTGAATATCTTCAATAAATCATTATCGTTTATAATCGTGGATTTATGAGAATAGAAATGATCAATTACCGACAATTATATAACTTGTCTAGATGTAGATATAAACATTAATATATTTATTAATAACCAGGGCCTGAATTAAAAAATCTTCTAAGACATTTTAAGTCGAAGAAAATGTCTAATAATTGGTTTATGTTTAAAAAGTTGCCCTAACCGTATTCGAAACACTTAAAGCAGTTTGACTTAGCTTAGAATACAGATAAGACAAACTTCTTGGACCCGATGACATCATCTTGGAAGGTCAAATTGGTCGAGTCGAGCGACTTCATCGCCACTCAACTTGCCTATTCAATTTACGTGTATGGGAGGAATGATGATTATAGTATTGTTTTTGGCTTGAAGATCTGATACTTAAACATCAGTGCTTATGCCTAATGCACATGTTGCCTGCGATTAGTCTATAGAGCCCGTATCTTACACGTATCCCCTTTTCCGTGCGGCATCGCGCGGAGTCCTCGCAGGCTTTGTCATGCCGCAGCTAGAGACCATGAAGTAAGTGCCGCCGTCGCTAGTTGGCCGGCCAGTGACCTTACATCGTCTACTATTAAAGCTAGCCTTCAAGCAATACAAATTTACAGCTACATTTTACCTTTATCAGACTTAAAATATGACATAGTTTGTCTTACCTATAAACATCATATCCATTCCCTGTTTTCAGCTCGCATTGTATGCATGATCGTATCTGTACGCATTTTGTTCTCATTGCATTTAATCGAGACTCGAAGCGATATTCATTATAATCATGACGGACAATGAAAGCGGAAAAAATATACAGTCCCTCATGAAAACAAAGGAACATCCCTTCACTGCTATTATGTAAAAATGTCTAGAACAGGTGTCAAATGCATATTAACCTGTTCTACACATTTTTACATGATAGCAGTGTATGTCATGTTCATAGTGATTGCGTGTGGCAGCACTGCACGTGCCACAGCCCTATTTAAACATCATCAGTAGTATGCTTAAAAACAGGGTGGGTTTCTTACTTATCTTATATATCTCCATTATATTAGAATACGACATGCTATTTAAGCTCGTTTATGGTAGAACAACCTTCATTATGAGATTGCACCCAATTTCAAAATCTACAACGCTGATGTAATTTGAGATGGCATCGATGTTTGTGAAGATTGCGCTGTGTTTGTGAAATAATTTATATTTCTCCAACATCTATTCATTTGATAAAGGTCCTATGTCCCATTTGCAGGCCAAAAAACGAAAAAGGTTAAATTTCTACGGCATTCGAAATATAATACTAATTTAAAACTTCTGTTAAAAAAAGAGGGGATTAAAAATGTCTTTAAGTGGAAAAAATAGCGACTATTACTTGTCAAATCGACTTAGGAGCTATAGAGCCAATTAATAATAGTCTTCATTTTCACACCATTGTACCGTATGGTCGTGCAATTTATCCTGCGCAAAAATTCAATCAGTTTAATTTTGGCCATTACAAGAAGTGGGTCATTGATATAGACAAATGCTCAGGTATCCTTTACAGCGCATTGTATGTATGTTATTACTAAAGAATAAAAAATCCAGAAAGCCACTCAATAGTGTCTGACAGTAGTGTCTAGGAAGTAAACGGTTTCCTTGCATAATTTGAATATAAGGACACTGCTAGTGTTTAACTTTCACAGATAGGACATAGATGACATATTCATAATTCCTGCAAAGTTCTACATAATTTGGCTGCAAAAGGAACATACCCCCTGTCCACACACAACATTTTCCGTGATTAGGCGTTATTAGCTATACCGTTTCGCGATAGTGATACCGTTTCGCGATAGTTTTACGATGAAATATGTGTGTGTGGACGCTCACTAACGATACGTCGTATAACGAAACTAGTCTAACGAAACGCAGGTTTGGGTATCGTTTTGAACTGAAACTCACTAAAGAATCACGCCTAATCACGGACATTTTGTGTGTGGACGGAACTAGTCTAGTTAGTGTAACTATCTGGGCGGGGCTTGTCGTGACCTCGCGCGAAAGGAGACCTGGGCCCTGTATTACAAAGAGTTGATAACAATCGCAACTTATTTGTGATTGATATCAATCACAACTATGTACATTAGAAATGGGAGACTGCGAATTTGTGATTGATTTAGGGACTTGATATTGATTTGGATCAATATCAACTCTTTTTAGGCAGGGCCCTGACCTCTCATCTCCGCTTCCATTTCATGACCGCAGTAGCAAACTGCGCACCTATACGACATTTCGCTGTTGAGTTTCAGGATAAATTTCTTCTGTGTGTGGACATCCTGGAATTTAAATGATGATTATTTATACGACGTTTCTTGTGTGTGGACACTCTGACATTTATACGATGATTCTTTATACGACGTTTCGTTATAGAGTTTCGCGATAAATTATTGTGTGTGTGGACACGTTGACAGTACCTTTAACCAGGAAGCTGTAATGAATGAAGACTCCGTCTCGAAAGAATTTTTGGAGGAAAAGATACTCAAGATTAACTTGGCTCAACAAAAAGAAATGGAAATCTCTCCAGCCATCAAATCCGTCTACAGCTTTCTTTATCAATGCACAGTTCCCCTATAGTATTCCAAATATTACGAAATGTTACGCAACGCCGTCTGTTTCCCGAAGTCCTCTATTCACTCGGTCGTAAATATATGCAGGCATCGAGCTTTCAAGACATGCATGGCACCGACAAATTAGGTCATGTTCAGTGAAGATGTATTTAGCTATAATATATAAAATATAGAATTCCCGACATATGACCAATGAAACTTTATTTTGGTTATCAAATGCTTTTTTCCTGCTCGGATAGCTATACTGAAGACGAACCATTTTAACCAGCAAAATCGACAAGGGAAATCGTGAGTTAAGGCGAATGTAAGGTTTCCATGATCATGATTTTCTCATCTAATTATTGACATTTTCCGAAAATTTCCGAAATTTCTTTATAGCTAGGAAGATAGTCCAAAGGTTTATCTCCCTAAAGAACTAAATGAAATTGTGTTATATGTTTGCGCATTTGTTGGACGATGGTTAGAAGTTGTCAATTCATCACCACTTTTCACCCAAGTACGGGCCGGCAACGCATAAGCCGCCGTGCTCGCTGGCCTGGGCTGTAGGTGGAACGGGAGGACTTCGAGCCACTAGGGAGCTGTATGGTCTCGGAGAGGGATTAAGGGGATTACGGTAGGGGAAACAAAAGACGCGCGGTGCCACGGATGGCTTCAAAGGGGCCTCTTGGACGGGATCTCCATTTATGACAGCTTCCTGCTTTAACCGAACGTCCAATTTCAACGATACATCGAAATGATACAAATAAATCCAACACCACTTGGATGTCACAAAATGATGCTTTTCAGCTGGTCGAAAAAACGTCTTTTCGGGACAATTAAAAAAATTCTCTATATTCCAGATTCCAGGTGTTTGAAATAGTTAAACGAACATAAACACTTATGTACACAAAACAAGGACACGTGATTTGTTCCCTTAAAGATAATGTTCCACTTTTAAAAAGTTACGCTGAGGGCATGGTAACATGAATTGATGTTATTTTGGATTATCCTCTGAATGATGCACATTGATAATAGACTAAATAGTACAAGGAAAAATGTAAACAGAATAATTCATTGAAAAATCATATTTTATATTACCAAAAGAAACCAATGGAAAATCAGGATTAGAATAAACAAAAATACACAAACCTCATTAATGAATAGTGTGGTATTTCAGTGCGGTTTTCCATGACTGGTACAAAAGCATGCGAATACTCATCAGTTTAACCAGGGACCGGATTTAAGTCCTCTCCAACTGAGTCGGCGTAAGAATATGATTAATGCCTTACTAAAGGGGCACTCAAGTATTTACTTGATTAGAACCGAAATTACAGGAGCTCCGATCAGCTACTGAGCTAAAATGCCTGGAAATTTAGTAAAGAAATAGTAGTTTCAAAAATAAAAAATAAATAAATGAGAGGACAACGATTAGCCCCACCCCCCGAACTAAAATTGCCTCATACTAGTTAGGTCATTAATGAATTAAAATAAGTTGCATATTTATTATGGTTATCCGTATTACCAGTATATTGGAAACATCTGTCGTCAATTTGGTTTCGGGGAGCTAAAGTTGTGGGATGTCTTTGAACATAGCAGCTCAAACAATATGACATGGGTGTACAACTGCGCTTACGACGTTGCGAACCACATAAGCTGCACGTTTTCTTCACAGTCCTGGAAATACCAAGCATTCGTCGAATGTCACAAACCAGGTGAGGCGTTTTTTAAGCTGACAAACAAACCCGTTGACATTTCTATTTTAATAGGAGGATCGCGTAGAAAAGGGCAATACAAAAGCTTTTTGTCTTGCAATCATCAGAGAAAAATGCATTTTTTATGGGGCTTTCACATAAACACTCCGGTGACCGTACGGAGAGTATTAAAAACATACATTTTGGTGAATCTAAGTCCGATGACCGACTGTTCGTAAAGAGTTCTTAAGACCGCCGTAATAGCCCTCAATTAACAACTTCAGGCGTTCTTACGATCATCGTAGGAAATTTGAGGCTTCTATAATTGTCTTTCGACCCTACGGCATGTACGAAGGTCTTGCGAGGTTTTTAAGATTTTTTTACGACGTTCGGACGGTCGCCATACAAAGAGAGGGTTTCGAACGAAGTTGAAAACCATCTTGGAAAAGTGTCATCAGCACAACAAATGCTGCTAATAACTTTTGCAACGACGGACCTTACACATACGCAAAAAGGACAACTCGTATGTGTTCCCATTTGGATATGTTCACATGTGTACATTGTTTACAGTGGATATAGCGTTTTAATGTATTCAAATTTACTCGGTAGGGGCGGGGGGGGGGGGGAAT
>BEXV01001864.1:6777-18961 GCA_003118195.1 Hemicentrotus pulcherrimus
CCCCCCCCCCCCCCAATCTCCAGGCTGTCGAAGCCCCTGTTCACAAGCGATGTTGATGAACTAACGTGCGATGTTATGTTGGTGTACTAATTTGTACACCAACCTACACACCTGGCGGTATAGTCTGTTTCCGTCTCTAAAGAGAGAGCCGACCCTACAGTACTCCAATAAGAGGCTAACGAACGAAAGAGACGGAAAAATTTGGTCCACCTAACTACTAGATATATTTTCGTCTAGGTCTATGCTGGTACTCGTCAAAAGCATTTTCAGCAACTTAACTAACATGTTTATGGATAATTTCACGTACCCTTTTTGTTGTTCTTGCTGTCTGTGAGTCTTGCATTTGATAAGTTGAAATATAGTGGGAGAGTTTCTTTAGCGATTTTTGTCTTGTTTGGAATTGTCTTGTCTTGTATGAAAATACCGACCAATTTTTCGCACGCGTACGGTATATCCTCGATCGCTCAAACCAAGACTATCTTTCCCGATAACTGGAAGGTTACCAGGCAATTTTACAGGAATAGATAAAGTTTATGACTGCAATTTCGACCAATCAGATGGCTTGATTCCTTAAGTGAGGTATATAATTGACAATATTGTGTCGTACAGACGAAGACCGGCGACAATGTGTATTTTACTTCTCACATTGTTGAAGTTAATGATATCGAAGAGCTTTGAACATTATCACGATTTCATTTTATTACACGACATTAAAAAGTGTAATGTTCACAAAAGGCAGAACAAGAATGACGATTAAGAAGAAGATGGAGAGGAATAAGAAGAAGGAGAAGAAGAAGCTAGGAGGAGAAGAAGACAAAGAAGGAGGAGGAGGAGGAGAAGAACATGAATTATCAAGTGGCGGCGGAGCGAATTCCAAAGAGGGGGGGGGCACCAACAAAAAGCGCACTTTCTGGAAAAAGAGGCACCTTCAAAGGGAAACAATTCTCAAAGCGAAAATTTACAGTTGTTTAGACATAGCAAAGCGAGCGAGAAAATTTTTTAAAGATTTGTGAGGTCGCAGAGCGAAAAATTACATCTTATAAAGAGGAAGAACCCAATCCTGGTGGATTATATTAACCACATTCTCATAACGAAAGACTGAAAAGGCCTTTGATAATTTACATAATTATAACATATCTATAACTACGAGTGAGCGTAGCGAACAAGCTTTGAGGGATATTGCTCTTAGTCGCTTGAAATTAGGGGCACGTTTAATGATGACAGGAAAACACGTGGGACACGTATATATCAAAATGGTTTATACACTCATTAGAAAAAAAGGAGCACATGTCAAAGTACAAAGGCTAATTATCAGAGGTGAAAACGGGGCACTTCTTACACCTAAAAAAAGGGCATGCATCAGGGATGAAATGGGATTTTATGAGAAAGGGAAATGGTCGACGGAAATGAAGCAACCGTCAGATTTTGATAGGGGCATTTATAATAAGTGAAGAGGGGCATATATGAAAAAGGGATAGGTTCCTTATTATCAGAGGTTAAAAGGGGCACTTATCGCATCTGAAAAGGGGCACTGACCATAAATGATTATGAGAATGAAAAGGGGCACCAATTAATGATAAATCGATCTTTTATCTGTATACAATGTTTGTATGTTTTGATGTTTTAATAGAGAATGAAATAAATGAAATGAAATGAAATGAAATGAAATAGGAGCATTTGTTGAAAGAAAAGGGGTACCGATCAGATTTTAATAGGGGCATTTATCGGAGGTGAAAGGGGACTTTTATGAGAAGGGGAAAGTGGCTCTTATTAAAAAGAAAGAGGCACATGTTAAAAATAAACGGGGCATTTATCAAAGATGAAAAGGGGTAATTATGAGAATGAAAAGGAGCACTTATTAAAAAGGAAAGAAGGCACATGTGAAAATATAAGGTGCGCTTATCCGAGTTAAAAAGGGGTAGTTATTAAAAGGGAAAAGGGCACTTTTTACAAAGGAAAAGGGGAACTTGTCAAAGCAAAATGGGAACCTCTCAGATTTGAATAGGGCAATTTTCAGAGGTGAAGGGGGCACTTATCAAGAGTGAAAAGGGGCGCCTGTCTATCCTGAAAAGAGGAACTTACTAGAGATTAAAAATGGCACTTATTAGAATGGAAAATGGACACTTATTGCAAAGGAAAATAGGATCTTGTCAAAGGAAAATGGAAACTGATTGTAAACCGTCCTGCAACCTTGCGTTTTGCAACCTTTAACGAACCTTTTGCAACCTTTAACGACCCCTTTGCAACCTTTTATAAACCCTAGCGAAGCCCTAAATTCGCTACGTTCACAAGCATTCGCCGCTCAGTGATTTATCCCTTTTAGCATAAAATTCTCATGCAAAAAACATAAAGCTCTGTATTCAATTAAACTCGACCCTGGGTCTAATAAGATCACCACTAACAAAGATAACATTCAGACCATCTTCATTTGTAGAACTTTATTTTGAAAAAAAGCTTAAGCCCACCGTCGGGTTTACAATTTATTAAAGCGTTCATGTTCGCTCGATCAGCTGAGAAACACAAAGCTGGTCAGTTTAAAGGTGGGAAATTGGCAATGAAACTTGCTGGGTAAAGGAGACTTATCAAGGAACATTCAGGTTGCTATTAATAGTACAACTCATTCATGTTATTGCGATGAAATGGCTCAAAATATCCCCAATTTAAAGCGGATTTCCAATAAGTTGAAGTCAATGTAAGATTGCACAGCAGCAATAGCATTCGGGCACTGTTTTCCCTCTCATTTCTCTTCCTAAATAAAATATCCAACACCTGTTTGTGACCAATCTTCCGAATTCTGGTACGGTTAGAAAACACCTGTGAGTGTCAGAGTCAACTTATCAGATGGAGTGGCAGCAGATTATTGATGAATTCGTGGGTCTTATTGTTGGTAGATACTCATGATAATATACGAGTCGGCAGTCTGAATTGTTATGATGGTAGACATGTTTATTCAACTACGACGGATACCGGATATTAGGATATCGCATATCGTAACAATTATCTGCGATCTGCGATAATATTTCCTGAAAATATTTGATTTTATCTAGCTGACGATTTTTTTTTCTTTTCAAATGTATCCTTTTCACACTCCTGAGTATGTAGAAATCTAGAAAATATCATGCAATTGAAACTGTCCTAAATAATAAATTGCATGACAAATTAGTTAAATTGATGAAAGCCCATTTTAAGTTATATAAGAATTCAAAGAAAATAATTCTCTTTTGCGATTTCTACTCAGTACGGAAGTAAATGGAAGTACATTAGCTTCATTTACAGCCGAATTTTACTTTATGATTATAAGCAGGCCCAATTATTCAAAGCATATTGTCAATGATTGAAGCCAGCAATTAACACCTCGTTCATTCAATGCCTTCCATGTAGTTTTTACTAGGCTAGCCCTCATCCTCTATTTCATCCCCGGAGAAATCCTGGATCCGCGCCTTCCTCCTTTAATCCTTCCATCTACTCATCTCACTTTCTTTATTATCTCTCCTCTCTCCCGTTCCTCCGTCACTTATCTCAACTACTTGCTTATCCACCTCTCATCTTTTCCTCTTTGTTCAACTTTTCTTCTTTTTCTTCCACCTCTCCTTTTCTTCTTCTCATTCTACTATTACTACTAATAATACTACTTCTACTTATTCTACTGCTACTACTTCTATTTCTACTACTGCTACTACTTCTACTACAATTACTCCTACTACTACAACTACTACTGCTACTACTTCTACTACAATTACTCCTACTACTACAACTACTATTAGTTACTACTACTTCTACTACTACTACTACTACTACTACTACTACTACTACTACTACTTCTACTACTATTGACTCTTCTGCCTAAGACATGGTTCCTATTTCACTTTTTTTTTCTTCAGCATCATCATTATTCTGCTTAGTGCATTTTTTATAAAACCATATCTCTTGATCTCTCCTCTCCAACTTATGACAATTTTTTTGTTTTGTTTAAAGTTAGAAATAATGCAGAAAGAAGTAAAGAAACAAGAATATTATTGGCTTCCATACAGGTGGTCAGTTTTAATGATTTCATTCCATGTAGAATATGTACAGTTGTGTTTCTGAGAAAATAAGAGACCCGAGATTGAAGACACAAACATTGTCAATCTGTAAGATAAATTTCAAAAGTTCAAATATCACAAGACTTTCCTGAATTCATTTCCAGATTCTAATTTAGCTAGCTTAGCAAAATGTAGTGGCATGAAGGGACACGTCTGGAACGCAAAATGCAAATTTGTAAGAGATGCTTCTTAATCAAAAGTTCTTTTTTGACATAGCTGTGTGAAAGTTTAGCTAATATTAAGCCTCGTCGAGATGGTGTATGAAATTACCAGCTCCATATCCTGATGTCATTCTACTGCTGTGTGATAAAATGTTGATGTTCAACAATAATGCGTTTTGCATCCCGAACATGTCTGTTCTTGTTACTACATTTAACCGAGCTTACTTTTTTTTCTTCACATGTAGAATAACCCACCAAGAGTTTCTCACATAAATCATTTATTATGTTCGTTTGATCCCCTGTAGAACTGCATTGCTTACTTATCCTTTTTAATAGTTTATTCTTCAGTTGTTTATCTTTCGAAATGAGGATTCCACTTTTGCTTAAAATTTATTCAGAGGAAACATTAATTTTTCACTAGAATTCACAAATATTTAAACCTTGTTTTTCATTTAAGACACCATATATTTCATGGAGAGTTTCACATAAAGCATGGTGCACAGCACACAGCTATCATACAGTAATCCCTTCATATTGAATCATGCATTTCATATAGAATCAATCCTACACCATCATTTCATCACTGCATGCACAATAACTCATGTTGCTTCAAAATTACTCATGCACTGCATAAATGTACTGTGTAATGATGGCAAATCAAAGGCAAAGCAGCTGGATAAAGTTAGGTCAACAGTTTTGAATGAATCACAACTCGTCAAAACCAGGAAGTAAGCTGATAATTAAACCTGTTTTGAAGAGATAGGGAAGGAGCAGTTTTGTTAAGAAAGAGTAGGGACAGATGACTAAAGTCAATGTATTTTGTAGATATTGATTATCAACATTTTGTTTTAGCATAACCATATGATATACTAGCAATGTCTCTATATCCTTCCTATGAGCACTGCAAATTTAGACTAATTAGTACTAAATTCAAAGATGAATCACAAATAAGAGAGGTGGGGGTGGAGTAGGGGGAGGGGAAGCTACAATGTTGGCAGTTAACTTTCAAAACTTGCGAATGTGCCAAGAACTTTAGAGTTCTTGCATGAAGCACTAGTTTCAGTTTTGTTTGGCCTTTTGTTCAAATTGCTATAGCTTATAATAGGCAGGCTTGGTTTGAACTCGACCTTTATATGGACTCCATGATGCATTACCCATAATGTGCCCATACTGCATGTATGTGTCACAGCTCACACAATGACAGATAATAAGCCATCTTATGAAATCATCAATACGGAATGGAAAATTAACATTTGTTTGTATCTTTAAGACGTATCCTGCTTCTTGAAACATAAATAAAACAACTTCTCAAATACAGCAACAACTTGTGTCTCTCAGCATGTTTCTCATTCAAAAAAGAAAAGGAACAAAAAAAAAAGGTTATCTATTTACAAAGAGTCCTGTTTTATTTGTTACCATAGCAACAGCAGGTTGGGAGTGAGGAACAGACTTCCATCAACCTTGTGACAATGTGCCAAGCACACTTCAAATTCCACCATCGGCTTTTCCTTACACCACTTTTAAATAAAAAATCCCGCTCAAGAGTGCAAACAATGTCCCTCTTGCACGACTTAAAAAGTTTAGCCACAACAGAGGGATCCAGCAAAAAGGAAATCATAATGCAATTTTGCTCTCGTTCTACAAAAACAATCCTTTAAAACAAGAATATTTATAGAAGATGCAGATATACATGGAAAACAATCATGGAAAATAATAAAATAATGAGCATTGATTATTTAGACTTTACAATGTACTTGTGTAAATTGGATTTGTTAATAGTATTTCAAAAATTTGATTGAACTTAGCTATCCAGCTACTAGATTCTAAAATCAGAACATTATTGCTAAGTCTTTTAATAATTTTGTATGATTTGGCTTACATGCATGTTAAAAGAGAGTGTATATACTCATCACTATCTTGTATGTACACATATCTTTGATATTAATCTCTCTCTCTCTGCAAAAGATAAATGCCAATATCGTCATAATAAGGTGTAAAAATAGTAGCTCTGTAATAATCTGTACATGCTTTAATATCTTCCACTAAAATCTACCTGAAAAAAATATCAGATTTGGTCTAAAAGTTTAGACACACATTGCATAACAATCTGCATTACAGTGTGAAACTCTCAAAGTTCAATCTTTTCTGACTAAGATTAAATGGCAAGTTGATGTTCAGAATAAGTTTTGTTGAACAAAACTTACAAATCATACTCTACGTTCTATCTACCCTCAATAATAAAACACAAACAAACATGGTACCAACACAAAACTAGAAGATATAACATGATATTTTGCTTATCATACATGTATAAACCACGCTTAATAATGGACAAATAAACAAGCAGTATTAGTATCAATACTGCACATAGAACTGTTTACAGCATGCATTGGCAACCTTTCTAGTTTAAACTTGGTGTTTCACTGCATAAATTTCTTTCATGCTTACTATAAACAATCCATGATTTATTCATTATTGGTATACGCTGACAGACTATGGCATGTTATGTCCTAGTCATAATTAACTGAGGCTAAAAAGAGACCAAAACAAAAATAGGAGAGTCACCTCAAACAAACAAAACATGTACATGCTTCTAGTATTCACAAAATCTTTACTTAATATAACACTCTATTACATTTGCGGAATAAAACAATTAGATTTATAATTCATACATTTTTACTCTCATTTTCTTATAGTTTCACATTATTTCAATGCAATTTCATCTCCATTTTTCAAGATGGATTTCTGGATGGAAAGCTCACATGTGGGAAAGCATTGTATCATCAATTGAATCAGTCTTATGCCATGGTTTGATTTGGTTTCTTTCTACCTGGATATACACAAATTCCCTACAAAGTGGTCCAATGTGTTACATTCCATGGTTGCTAGTACATTAATTCATCATTTACTCTTCCTATCTTTCCCCATGCACTTGGAGCATGGAGTTACAATAGCTACCAGCGCCATTTTGATAACTTTTCACTATTTAATATGAATATATTTTGCAATTTTTTTTGTTTCAATTAAATTTCTTGAAACTTGAAATATGTCTTCAGAATGGAAATTTGGAGCCCTAATAATTTCATATCATAATCTAGTTCTGTATCCAATTATATTTATATCATACCCCCACACCTGCAAAATGTCAATGATCTATTAAAGTCGACTGAATCAATACAACTGAAAGATGTAAACCAGTTACACCAATCATTTACGTTAAGGTTACAATGGCTTCCCAACGCAAGCTATCCATCCTGTTTTATTAGCTCAGTGGTAGATTCACAGCGGTGGCAAACCACCGCACACTTTATACATCTCACCGACCAGCGGGAGAAATCAGTCCCACTCCTTAGTTTGGTGTTGGTTTGGAGTGGATACCATCACGTCCTTACACACATTGGTGCCTCTGTGTGTGTGTGTGTTTGTGGTACACATAATGGTCACAAGGTTACGATAGGAAGTCTGTGTTGTGATGATGGTGGTGCTGCTGCAGACCATCAGGCAAGTCATCCAGGCTTGTCAGGCTCGATCGTCGGCTGCTGTGCAGGGAGGTGGCCATGGGAGATTGAGAGAGGAGCGGATCACCCGACGGAGAGTCTGCATCGCTCTGGATGTCGTCCATGTTGGGCGTGCCAGCCTCGCCCATGTAGTTGGTGGCCTCAGCCGAGAGTCCGTTGGCATAGGTACTGCCCGGGCTGTGCTGATGCTGCATGAAGACCTGGTTGTCAGTCTGGAGTTGGTGCTGCTGTTGCTGTTGCTGGTGATGCTGCTGTTGTTGTTGCTGATGTTGCTGCAACTGGTGCTGTTGCTGCTGAGAGAGTGGCGGACATGTTCCTGGTTCCACCTTAACTTGAAAGTCAATGTCAGAACCTTGAAGACGCATGAACTCTGATGTGATAGCCTCTGTGCTTGTATCATGACTCAGAGCATCTGAGCTGACATTGAAACGCTTACATTGCATCTCAAGCTCCTGAAACAATAAGATAGAATTGGTTTAAATCTTTACCGTAAATCTCCGTGTGTAAGACACACTTTTTTTACCATCAGGAAAATTCAAAAGTCGGGGTGTGTCGTATACACTAACAGAATATTTTGAGTCATCAAAATGCAACTTTTTATTGGTTTTCAAAAATCTCTCTGTCTCAACATGAATTTCATAATGAAAACAAGAATAGAATTTACTATATGAAGTAAAACTACATTCCTAATTTGAAGGGAAGAGATTTTGATTTTGATTTTTTTTTTTTCAGTCTCAATAAAATATGCCCTTCGCAAAGCACTTTGCCAACCGAAGCTCTCCTGTGTCTTCAGCTCACTCACCTGTATCATGCAGCTCAATACACGGGGGCAAACTGCGCAGCAGCTAGCTTAGTTAGAAACAATCTTTCATGTCCCTTCTTTCACTTTTTGGCAATATGGTACGGATTTAGATCTAAATGCAGTAATTTGTGCCAATACATTGCAAAAGTAAAAGATGGGGCCGTATCCAGCACGCGAAGTCGCCATTTGAATCCATTTCAATGTATACAGTACTAAAAACTTCTAGATATGTCATCGGTGCGCGATAGCCGCGCGGTCTAAGGCGCTGGCTTTGGGAGCCAATCTATGTGTGTGTCGGCACAGGTTTGATGAATCCCGCCGTGGAATTTTCTTTTTTTTTTTGAATCTCAAAAGTCGGGTGCGTCTTATACACAGGTGCATCTTATACACGTAGATTTACGGTAACCCAGCATAAGCAATTAAAGCTGATTTCACAATTTTAATGTACATCCATTCCATTTAGGGCAGTCTAGTGTTCTTCCACTCCCATCAATTAGCAATCATAGACAAGTTTTACTCAATTGCACATTCTGCAAGATCCCTACTAATAATGTCACTTGTTGGAAAAAAAACAGGCCCCATCCTCCAAACCTTGTTTTTTATTGCAAGTGAAATGAATCTCTTTGTCCATCATTATCTTCATCAAAGTGTGTAACCAAGGGATAACCACTTCTTTTTAAATCAGTAAAACTGACAAGATTTTTTGACCATCATAAACGTATCACTTCAGTTTAATGCTACAGACTTTGGATACAGCATTGGCACTGCAAACTGAAGATTTACACAACGAATGGTCAGAGGACCACTTGGACTCTTCAATCACCATGGTAACCCTTCCTGCCTACCTGTATCCTAAGCATCATCCTCCTATTAATGGTCTCCAACTGTTTCTGTCTGCCTTCAATTTGCTTATGCTTCGACTGGTCTTTCTGCATCTTACGGATGTAGTCTACCGATGACTTGAGGATGGTTCCCTTGTTCTGTCGCTGGTCACTGCAAAGAAATGGTCATGTAAAGTTAAACTCTTGGAGGACTGCTGAATCACAAGGCTTAATACAGAAACCATCTGCTCTACTGCACATGCTCCTAGGAAAATTGCTACGGGGTCAATTCAATACACTACCAGAATTCCAAACTTCTCAACCCTAGATCCAGCGCTAATCTTAACTCGAAACCTAATCTCAAAACATGACCCTAACTTCATTATTGAAATACCTAGTACCCTAAAGCAATTGGATTATAACAATTCAGAATAAAGCAATTTTTATGAGGCAGAATTCTTATCCGAACTGATTTACCCTTAATATCCATGAAAAAAATGTTGAATTGCACATGCATTTAAAAAAAAATGAAAGACACATTCCAAAATGCAAGGATTGGTCCAAATATTGACGACATGGCCAAGTTTGATTGATAATCAAAGTCAGATTTATTGGTATGCCTTTAACCAGAATAACAGTGAGAGTTGTGCAACTAAGGGAACATGCATGAAATTCATGCCCCAAAAAGGCCCCACTGTTTCATTTTGTTTTACACAGGCATGATACATCTTGGTTTCAAGTCATTCGTGCAAAAAAAAATTCATCAAAAAATACAAATGTTGGTCAAACTCACGGGTCCAGATGTTTGGGGATGAGGGTGCCAAGTTCCTTGATGCGATCATTGATGTTGAATCTTCTCCTTCGTTCAACTGTATAAGGAAGAGGTGATAGTTACATGAAAATATTGTGCTGGACAAACGTGACTGTGTACTACAAGAGGATATAAGAATGGAACAGTTATATCCGAAAGAGTTCATCTTAGGTTTAAATACACCAGCCGATTTCAAGGGTTGAACAAATGTTAGAATTTTTCCTTTAACACTTGATTTACCTATCAATTTAAGGCAATATAACTTATAAATTACCCATATTTAGCATGATGTGATGGTACAGCACATTTTGGGGGTAACAAAATATGTTTCTGCTACAGGGACAGACAAAAAGAGGTGGATGGCATATATTGTAGTCTATTTGTTGAGCTTTTGGCTGATTCTAGTTGGAGAAAATACTGTTCCTGTAGAGTGTACATATTTCTACTGCCTTCTAAAAGTTCCCTAGAAACAATTGCCCGAATATTCGACTCATACAGTTAAAATCAATGTATAGTACATTGGAAGGACTACATCCTACCAGGTGGAAATTTATTACACCCTAGTTGAGAGAGACAACTGTCGATAAAATACTTTGTCTTAGTAAAAGTAACCTAAATTTCAAAGAAGATACAAAATATAGGTCGATAGCTACTTACTCATATTGTGATTATCCTTCTTCTGTCGCTCTTTGGCATGGGCTCGGACATGTTCTTCGGGGTAAGGCAACGGTTCTGTTTTGACCTGGTTCAGTTCAGGGGGGCAAGACGACGACTGCTGGTTGGTCATGTACGGTGCCATCTTGTTGTTAGTGAAAGGGGAGTCCAGAAAATTCTGCGTTACGGGCATCTGTGAAGAAGAACGAGAAAGAAAACCATGGAAGTACGGAGAATAGAGCATTAGACTTCTATTCATGCAGTCAACCGACGACATCAATGAGATGCAGGGAAGTTAGAAGCATTGTATTATTATGAGGCTATCAATAGTTGATGAGGCAGTTGACTTTCTCTTTCGAATCACAGTCCTTTCATGCTTCAAATAACAATAGAATGTGAGATCTTGAAGCAAGAAACCAGGAAGTTTACAGAACATTCAGTCACATGATATGAACATCTAGCCATCATACTTTAAAGTGGATCATAAAGATCTTTTAACAATGGCAAACACTTACAAGCTCTACATTGCATCATAATCAATTTCTTATTCCATATATACTTATAATCCATGCACTCTATTTAGAATCTACCAGAAACTTTGGGTACTATAATAATTGCCTTGTATAATAATGCAATCTGAAATACTAAACTAAACATAAGATGCATGTACCAGCTTATCTATTTGACTTCCTGTGGATATGATTACATGGTATGGGATGTGTCTGTGATGCATGTACCATTTTTATTTGCATTTTCGCAGGTGTGCCCTCTACTTAAAGGATTAGGTACAAGGGTGTGACTAGCACAGGTCAAGAGGCAACTAATGGGAAGGGGTTGGGGGGTGGGTAGTAATGACAGGGGGAGAGGGGGAGAGATTGAGAAAAATGTTCAAGGTATGAATTAAATATTTTGAAAAGGTTGTGAAAAAAACAGTAGTCTGTGCATCAATTCGGCACATCTCTGAAAGTTGCAAGAAAATGATTGATGTTTGTTGAGGGAGAATGATTGTCCATTTCAATTAGAATATTATGTACTCCAAGTAACATATAACCCTAAATCAGAGATACCATCATAACTAAAGGATAGATTTAAACCCACTGTAATTAAGCTGTACGAGTATATGAAGACTGATAGCTTGCTCTGTAAATACTGTTATAGATAAAGCAACACTTAATATTGTAATGATGTCAATACTAATGGCTATGACAATACTCTTGATTGCACCCAATATACTGCATGTTATATTAAGTGGATGTGAAACTTAACTATTAATGTGATTTTATACAAGTTTTGGTTTCACAGTAATATAAGACAGATAGAGACAATGAGAGAGAG
>BEXV01001864.1:30062-52887 GCA_003118195.1 Hemicentrotus pulcherrimus
GGTTGCATGAGGAGGGAAGGGGGTACGAGAAAAGGAACCTGTGGCCATAGAAAATTTGAACAGGAGTGTCAGATACATGTGCAATGTCACATAAAGCCAACCTTTAGGATACCAAATTCAATATAATTTTTATTTTTTAATGTCATTGTACACTCCATTGTTGATGTCATTGGCAATGTCACTGTCAATATCATGGAGCCTAAGCCCAAACTAGGTATCCACATTTCAACCTGTGTTTGAGTCTGGTGCCTCAACATGTAACTGCACAAATAGTAAACACAAGCACACAACAGTACACAACAAGTGTGCTTCCTGCAGCGATCTAATCACTGAGTTACACAAGTCAATATCGCACAAATTAAACAGGAAGTCAGCAACTACCCGTATGACAAATTTCTTTTAATCAGGCTTTCAATTTGGATCCCACCCGGCCGGTCGACGGTACATGGATGTAATGATCTATTCTGACAGTCTTGATTCACACCTGGTCCTGGGTAATATGATCATCCCTAAGTTGGCACCCCCATTTACTAACGAATTGTAACCTATACAGCAACCTTTAAAGATCAGAATTGAAGTACTGGTATAACTATTAAACATGTAACCAAGTACACTTGCTTTTATATTAGATGCTACATATAAATACATGTTGGAGTCAAATTTGCGAAAGTAATGATCTGCAATTCCTACAGGTATATTAAAAGATTCCTCGAGTTCTGGTAAATGAAGATAATTTCTGAGATTTATTCATAAACATCAGTGATACAGTAAAATATACAAAATATGCTTTTAAAAAACTCTGTATAATCCTAATTAATTATAATAGAAAAGTGCAGTTAATGTATGCCAGCTTGCAATGATAGAATATCCAGAGACCATCACACAAAGTCACTATGAAGCAGTTAAGAGTGAATGCACTATTTGCAAAATGTATACACTCTGAGTAAATGTATCTTTGCTAGCTGTTTTAGAATTCAAAACGAATAATGCTTTTTTTCCCATGAAAACTGCTCAAGTGTGAAAATTTGTTTCAAAGTATTGCCTTGAAAAGGTGTTTCTATTTTTGTCCAGTACTGTGCATGAAGATATAATTTAAGAGTAAATGCTCTGAGCATGTCAAGAAATATGGACCAAACAGCAAAAGAGTCCTCGTTCTTTGTCCGGCCAAAGCCTCCCACCTTCTCTCATCTATATGTGTCATCGACTTTTGAACCTTCCAACGGTCCAATTCTAACCGAGCAAGCCAACCATCTGCCCAACATTACACCTCCTTCTCTCTGCTCCCCATCGACACCATAAGAGACCGCTTGCAAACTGTAGGAATATGCCAATATCCTGTTATTCAATTCTCTCATTTGCAGCTGGAAATCTTCAAAGTTTCTCACAGACCACAATGGCTGCAATCGGTGTTGTCAACCGAAATGGCACAGGATGACCGTGGTCAATCTCAATGTAACCCTCGTCGACCCTCAAAATAGCTACTGTGTCAATGACAGATAGATGTTTTACAAATGATGATAAAGTCAAGTTTTATAACCGCTACCTTGACCCACATCAAATAGAGAAAACTGATTTAAAAGCCAGGAACTCAAGAACAGTGTTCATCAAATAATACGGACAAATAAACCATCCTAATATTTTATTGTTCTGGGAGTACAGAAAAAGTTCTTTTGAAAGAAATCTCTGCAATTGTGCTTCCTGATGTTTCTTCAATAACTGCATTCATAATGTGCATATATCATTAAACTGGCTTTGGCTATAGCCAGGCTGCACTAGGGGGCACTTAAAACACTCTGAAGAATGCCTAATTCCTTTGAGGTAATCATTTGCCACACCAGGATTGTGAGGGGCTGCATGATGTCTTGCCAAATGCTTAAAGTGTCAAGACTGGGGTTCAAACCAACGATCATTTTTAAATTCTAAATTTCCAAATGGGCTCTCATTCTATGAATTAGAAAATAGTACAAGAAGATGAGTAAGTTGAAAGATTTTTAAAGTTGGTCCAAGAAATATGTTTAGACTAACATTTTACACGAATGTGGGTGTAAAACAGATCATTCATGTTTTTATTCATGGAGGCATCTTGTTGCCAGGTGTCGCCGGCCAGATGATCCTTGGCCAAGACAAAGGGGAGCCAGGAAGTGGGTATTAAGAAACAATCTTGCAGGACTTCTGTCTGGAGCTACTGTACATCCAAAAGCAAGACGAGTCGAATGTCATACCCATGTGGAGATCTGGGGATTATATTCAGGCGACCAGTCGGCTGGGGTGGGTTAGAGTCATGTGTATTAAAGAATGGAAGAGAACATGATAGGTCATCAAAAGTTCATTATCTCTACCTCACTTATAGACAAGTTTTCTTTCACTACCACTGTTTGAAGGTTGTGCCATTTTATAATTGTAGACCATACAGGACCCTTTTATTCTCTAACATCATCACTGTAAAAGACAGGGGCCATGTCAGAGGACTCACCTAACAAAATTCAAATCAACATCCACATCCATTTCTAAAAATGTAACCCTCACCTTTGATAAAGCAGCTGTTATATGTTGGATACATGACCTTTCGCGAAAAACCAAATGGAATTAATGCAAAATCCTGCAATTAGTAAAATCATCCGATCATATTTCTAACAGATTTAAAGGGGATTTTCGCCACACCCAAGTAATAAGAAGCGAAGTGAGGATCTCTGCTAATTAAGTGCCAGCGAACAAATTCCCCTAAAAAAACCCAAGAGCGCCTGAATTAGCATTAAACGTTTATAACAAGCTCATTACCCTCAAACAAATTTGTCCTTGAAATTAGATCCCAAATTCTAAATGCAAACTTTTAAAATGCAGAGATAAACATAAACTTTATAAACATCGTATTTTCATAAGTTTCGAGTTTCCATTTGTCCTTGGGGTCTAAATCAAGGTTCCAAATGCATTTTTGGAATAACCAGAAATGAATTTAACTCTGTAAAGGTAATATTTCCAATTTTGTTTTCATTTTGAACTTAAGTTAATTCATTAACAAGATAAATTTGTCCTTGAAACTTAACCTAAATTCTCGATACAAAATGGAATAAACAAAATGGAAAAACCTCTTTTGAAACATTTGGGTTAACAGCCTGAAGTTGAACTAACCAAACTTGCTAAAGATGCTCTTTATTTGCCAAAAAAATTCTGAACAATTTCATACACCTAACCTTTTAAAGAATGTTGACAGACTAACTTCAGATGGTAAGGTAAAAAATCTTTTAAAAATTGCCCTTGAAACGACCACAAACTTAGCAAGCTTTAAAAAGTATAAGATGAATATAATTTTACACTTTAAACAAGTTTGAGCTTTCAAGATTATTACAGGTAAAAACAATTTTTTTTTTTTAATCCTCCCTGTGAAAGTTATCTTAAAATAAATAAAGAAACTGTTGGAAATTGATTAGTTTTACGATTAGGGGGTAAAACATTTAGCACTTTAGAATTACATTTTGGGCATGCAAATTTGAGCTTTTACCCCTACAGTACTCACCCCAAACAATGACATATAGTGATAAATAGAGGTACATAGCAACCATACTCTGAATGAATTTGTTAAAAAGTTATCAATGATGTTAAAAAAATGGATTAGTATTTAAGTCCCATTTTTATGATAAATGTAACATATTTTACTTCATTAATCAAAATAAACTTACCAAACTTATTTCTTATCAAAAAGGTCATGATTTAGCCAAAGTCAAGATCACCATGCTTGAATATCCTTTAAACATGATAATTAAGTAAACCTAAATTATCATCATCAAAGGGTTTCCATTCCACAAAATTTATGAATTGTCATGATTTCAAATATTAAGAGAGAACTTTCTCTTTCAAAATGGTATCTTCAAATGGCAGCAAATACAACACATGCAATTTTGTTTGACAAGAACAAGAGAGTTATGTGACATACCTGTTGGTGTGCGTGGGTACCGTAGTAAGGTACCATGACAGCTATTCCGCCGTACATTCTTGTCGTCTCAAGCTCTACCAGCGAGCTGAATAACGCACAGAATAAATGCTTAAAGGATTGGCGGTTCTCAAACAAGAAAGGAAGAACAAAACGGGGCAGTCGCGACTTTTCTGGTGACAATGAAGAAGATGATGATCATGGATGGATGATGGATTGAAGAAAATAAAAGGGATGAAAACAAGAAGTTTGATGTGTTTTTTTTTTTGTGAAGAGGAATTTACCCCAGCTACCAGCGCCGGGTTGAACACGATGGAATGAATGACTACGACTGACTGACAACCGACAGAAACACAAACGCAGCCCTGCTGCTCTCACGAGCCTGCGCAGTAGATCGCAATCCAGGAATAGAAACGATGAGGTCACTTTCCTCTTTCTAAATTGCCCACTGCCTGTCTTGGTTGCCCCTCTCTCCTATGTTTATTATTAGAGCTGTTTTCTAAACCAAGGAACTGGGGCAAACGCTCATTTCCCTATACAACCAATCAACACTCTGGCTTGGTTTCATACTCACTCAAATGTTTAATCAAGTCCCCCTTTAATTTATTTCCCTCAGACTAAAAGAACTTTGGAGCTGTTGAAGTTCCTACCAAAAGTGAAACTCATGCTTTTAGTAATTAAATTTTACAGAAACTTTCAATCACTTTAAACAAAACCATGGTATACTGCATTTCCAGGTCTTGATTTAATAGTAAAAACCAGTACCACAGACACATTATTAGGTTAAGTTTACACATTACGTTAATTATGAACATTAAAAGACTTCAGAAGGAAATATTCAACAAACATTACTACTATACAGACACACAATATTTGTCAAACTGTTTTGAAGATACTATTAAAGTTACCTTCTACTATTAAAGCTGGGATGTGTACATTTGAAAGTAGGTAGTTAAGGACTGAAAAGGCTTTGTATTTTGTAAGCCTTTGATGGAGTACACTTTTAATAAAACAGTCTGGGAGCCCTCTTCCTTATCTCTCTTTTTTACAGTGACTTTTTGACTTGGTTTGCTGTAGAGGTAGAATGAATGAGAAGGAAACAGATGAAGTAAGGGGAGGGGGTGAAGGGATTTAAACCTACACCTTACTTACTGTTAAAAAAATCATCATAATCTGTGTGGGGNCTCAAGGTTATATTGTAGGAGACCTAAAGCACCAGGAAGCTTGGCGATCAACAATAGCACATGCATCAACTTGATTTGAACTGAGAACCCCTCTGTTATAAGACCACTGCCTTTAAATACTGAATGGCAAAAAATTAGTTAATGGAAAGAACTATTGAGGGTTTCTTCCCATCCCTCTGCTGTGAAACACCTATCACAGTCTTGGAGTCGTCCTGGCAGAGGGGTTCAACCAGAGGGCTAATGTTTACAGATTTGATGGCGTGATCTTCCAGCAGGCCACCCACTACTGAGAAGTTACCTCACCTATGCGGAAAAAAACCTTGCCTTCCCTCTAGCTCTCTCAAGAGGGTAAAACAATCGCAAGTTTTCTGACAGAAATTTCCGCCGAAAAGGATCAAAAGTGGAAGGCCCCCCTTCTCAGTGAAGGTGAATCATGCATCCAAAGCAATTGTCTTTCCAATTTATCATTCTGCACTGATGACCTCTGATGTTACACATAATTATGCTGCTCTTGAAACTTAAAGGAAGGTCTTCACGAAAGGCCAAGGGAATCATTTCCATAGGTACAGTAAGTGATTTGATAATTATGGCACTTAAGTTTAATCCCCATCATCCCTACTTCAATCCTAAAAGGAACCGATTTCTAACAATTTCAACAACAAAAAAATAAAAGAGAATTAGAGCACAAAATTACCAAAGATTCCCATCCTACTCTAGACAGAAGCTTCATTTCAACATATGCATTGGCTCATACCAACTTTCAATACTTCTATAAATTGTCTAAATTATAGCCAAAAATGACATTCTATTTTCTTTCATAAAAAAAAGTTTATTCTTACAATCATGTACTGATTGAAATCACAGTTAGTGCAATAAACTGGCAATCAAGTTATCACTTTTGTTAAAGCATACTATACAACTGTTACTTCCTTACTTTTGTAATCATCTTCTGTCACTCATAACCCCTATCCCCTTATCCAAGCTTGTTTGTAATCTAGCTGTCAGCTCTAATCAAGGAAACATTTCCCGTCAACTGTCCCCACATTTCAAAGGGACACACCTGTGTCAATGTACACACATACAATTATTGCCTATCAATAATGTTATGACCGCAATGCTTCATAAAGTATTGGTAACGCATGTCATTACATGACAATGGTATAGGTCAATAATGGGGGGAGGGAGCTTTCCCCCATAACATACAAAATAAGTAGTTTTTTTCTCTCCATGTCTCCGTATCTAGTTATCGAAAAGAGAAAACCAATCCAATGGGGGAGGGGATGTTAACAGGACTAATCAACTCCGTAAGATGTTAAACAAACATTAGTATCCTTCAATACAGAATATCTCAAAATATGAAAGAAAGAAGACAAACGAGGTTACAAAAGTTAAATAAAAAGTTTGTGATATAAATAGAGGGAGGGAGGCATGAGAAGGGGAAAGTGGGTGAAATAAAGATAAGACAGTTTGCAATTTAAACCATTTAAATTGCATGTAAGTTTTTCCACTTCAGTCAAAATGCTCTAGAAAAGACACAAAGGTAAACACAAAAATTGGTCAATAAAGGCAAGTGGACTCTCTAGGAAGGTTTTACAACACACCTGTATCACCCAGCCAAAACATTTAAATTAACTATAATAGCTAGAGAGGTAGATATTCTAAAGAAGGACATACGACAAGTTTCACTGTATGTCATTATATATAAGAAGAACCAATATCAACAAATTGATTTTTCAAAATGGTGAATTTTTTGTTTACAAATCTACAGATGAAGACATGCATGGAATCCTGTTCAATATCTACAAGACAATCTTCAGCTTGCAAGTTTCCTGAGTAATGATATTTACCGCTGGGAGGCCCTCTGTAGGGGGGAAAGAAGCGTTAATCTAATTACCCTTGATTAATGGCAAGTGTTGCGTTGATAGAAAGCCTTTATGTATTCCCCTTGTCTGCCTATGAGCATGCTCCCGACAAAAACAGCATTTTGTCTGATTTTCATTTTTAATTTGTGATTCATGTTTTGGTGGCAAGAGTGTTTGCCTGTGCGGTAACGGGTCTAAATACAGCGCATCGACCATTATTTCAGGACTACAACGGTCCTTATTGTGCATTAAGAGATCACGCTACATGATCCTGGCGAATCGCTGTAAATTCAGAACACATCATAAATAAACTGCAAATGTTCCAGTCTATTAAAGTAGTATCTATTCTAAGTTTTCTGAAAAACAATAACACTGGCACTCTCAGGTGACTCAAATTATTCTCAGGCTAACTCCTGTTAACACACCTGTTCCTGCACTATTCATCTTCCTCATATTTTCTATCATTTTTGCAAAAACAAAGGATCAAATCTAAAATCTGTTGACTAATTATGCTGAACATGGCATGTAATAACTTCTGATCTTATAATACAAGCAGCGCCCACCCACAAAACAACATGTCCAGTCAGACTGATAATACACTAAGAAAAAGCTCCTTGTAATTCTGAGGTTCTGGAAAAATAAGATTACAAAGTTAAAGAATGAATACAACCAGAGGGTATTAACATACAGCAATTGTTAGAAGCCTCATAACAAATGGATCATGATAACATGGAATTAGGCAAGATTTGAAGAAAACTTGATTCCATATAAATGTCATCTAAATCCTTCAATACCTACTTCCTCTTTCAAATGAAGACCTGACATCAAGTCTTTAGTCTCAGTCTTTAATAATTAAGTCTTTGTAGATGGTTTTATTTTCGTTCAAGGTTAATACGTACTCAAATCAAAGATTCAGTTGTGGATGTCGTGAATGTTATCTTTTTTATTCTTGTATGCAATGAAACTGCATTCTTGAGAGACTGTGAGAAAGTAATTAGATAAGTGTTGTGGTGAAATAAATAAGATTAATTATGTATCATGGGAAAGTTCAGACAAGGGAAGTGGAATAAAATATTTCAGCAGTTCTGTGAAGCAACAAAAATATATGCATTGTTTGGCCAGCCTTTTGTAGGTGATTAATCTATCAGTCAAACAATTTCAATTCTCAGTCATTCAGATATCTAATACCATGTCACCATACCTACTGAACTCTATGTGAAAATGTTGTTGATTTAGACATTGAAAGTCACGATTTTGTCATCAATAAGCAGATTTCAAGATCATCTTAAATACATTTGGAAGGAAAAATAATGTATTTCCAGTGCTAGTGGTATAGCACACTCAAATTGAGTTCATGGAAGTATAATATAGGACTGGGTGAAAGATGGATGAAACGTTGAACTTCTTAATTCCTACTTCCCACCAGTAATAAATGACTCCAATATATACAGGAAGTTATTAAAGTCTGCTACTGAAGGCTGAAAATGTACACACAAACATTTCAAACCTGTCTGTGCAGTGTCAAAATTAATGATACCACCCACCCCCTCCTTGTTTTCCTACTCCTACTCTTGTGACGATGACAACAACACATGGGTATATAACTGACAGAAGATTGTTTAAACTAGCCGCAATAGAAAGTAACTTGATTTGATGCATCAAAACTTGGTAACACAAGGAAGTGAAAGAAGTCACTACAGAAGTGGGAACAAAGTCCATGAAATAAATAAAACTTGTT
Source organism: Hemicentrotus pulcherrimus (assembly GCA_003118195.1). Taxonomy (NCBI): domain Eukaryota; kingdom Metazoa; phylum Echinodermata; class Echinoidea; order Camarodonta; family Strongylocentrotidae; genus Hemicentrotus; species Hemicentrotus pulcherrimus. The sequence continues at coordinate 38,775 of BEXV01001864.1, forward strand.
CCTAGATACAATTAATGACTTTTAAAAAGGATGCAAAACCTAATTAACAATTATGAATTATTTGATTGTTGCAAATTAAAGGCCTCTCCCTCTGTGAGCATACATGGATCAAATCCACCCTGCACAAAAGAAAACATCAATATTCTGTTATGATGGCAAATGCTGAGGCAATTATTGCACTGCTGTCAATTTCCTACTCCCAAATAAATTCTAAACCCCAGCCCAAATAGTAAGTCCAGCTCTAACCATCAAAACCTACACCTAATCTAAAACTTAACTGCAACTCCAGTCCTGACCTATTAACTTTGACAAAATATGGCCTGAAGCAAATCTCCAAGGAGAACCGGTAAAATGTCAGAAAACAAAACATGTTTGAGTTTCATAGTCACCCACTTCTCAAGTCAAGATATATTGGGCCTACTATTTAATAAATCATCCAGAAGCAATACTTTGCCACCCCCCCCCCTCCCCTCCCCCTCCCTTAATTCACAATTGACATATGTACACAATCCTTGGATACAGCACGAAAGCCGCCATAAGTATTCAATTACATATCACGAAATGTAATGCTAATCTCAACTTGAAACCCTCCTCCACGTTCTACTGTAATTTGAGCCCAAGAATGGATAGACAAATTGTGGAGAAAAAGGACTAGTTTGAGGAGGGGATGTGTGACTCATTTCACGTATCATCTGTAACGAACAACTCTTCGACACCCAATTAATGCACTATCGTATATTACAGACCAACTACACATCCTATAGACATTAGGCAGATATCTCCAGGGGCATAATTATGTACTGAAAGAGCAATGTGAACTCACAGATAGGTTCTATGTGTAGAAATGTTCCCATTAAATGGCAACCTTAGAGGCCAAATGAATCAGCATTTCTTCTTCGAATTAAAAATACTCATCATTTTGTACTACCAATTTCCTATTTAAGTTATGAAATATAAAAGTAAAAACAATTTGTCAGTTATTATGTGAAAACAATCATTTATAATTTGTTGCCAACATAAAAATATTAACATTAAGTTTGTATTTCTAAACTTATGTTTTGAAATGAAACGAAATTCAAAGGGATACAGGTTGTGGAAAAATTGATTGCTATTTCTGCCCATGCATCTGGTACAATTTGTAGTCAATGAGCTAAACGTAAAATTTAATCTCAAAATCAATGTATTAATTAATATTTATGTATACATTTGAGGAAATTTTTGAAGGGCATTCTTCATGCTTCTTGAATTTGCAAGACTACACTGCTGTTGCCAATTGCACTACTGTTCAAATCCAACACTGGCTATGATCTTATTTCATGGGTAACCACAATCACTTTCTAAGCTGTTTTAATAAAGCAGGATTAAATGTATCCCAGATTAATATTTATTAAACAAACCCAATAAATTAGTGACTACATGAAATATCATGCCAAAATGTGTTGCCTTTTTTCCCTCAACAAAATAAAATTTTAAAGGGTATGATAATAATTAAGCAGGCAATTAACAGGAAACAAATAATTGAATTGATCCAATACTAATTGATTTCCTTTAGCATTCATACCACAGGCTGCAGTAATAGATCCTGCCGTATCTAACACATACTGAATCCAGTCTCAATATTAGCTTCAGACCCATATATAGACAAACATGTTTTTCTCTAATTAACAATTTTCCTGTTAAAATACATGCCAGAGGCTTGCAAAACTTCCTCACATTAATGTTGTTCAGACCAACATGTTTTCTCCAACACGCTTAAAGCTTGTCTTCCAAAATAATTGGCTTCCTAATCCTTCATCAGCGCCTTTTAAGAAGATTGATAAATAATTTGGTTTTAAAAACATTAATAGAATGCAGTTTAAAAAGATTAATATTTTGTAATTCAGCTTTTTACCCAATAAATCTAATTTTCATTTGAAACAAATATAATAATAACTGTGCTCAATTTTTCTCTTCAATAAAATATCAAGACTGATTTAAATTTTGGGCAAAATTTTAAATAAGACCAAATATTTTCAGGTTCTATAAAGTTTGAAAATTAATCTTTAGGACATATACACAAACAAAACTAAACAAAAATTATTAATCAAGTTGATTGTGTCTGGCTTGAATGTTAATTCAGGATTTCAATTCAAGATTTCACAAGAAAAATCTTGAAAAAGGAGGTAAAGTACACATACATTTAATCTTTAATTTATTATCTTTTTCTTTATTTGTTATCTTTATTTGAACTCTAAAATCTCAATTCACGACAGTACACACAGTAGCTTGGCAAAACATCAAGATCAACCCTTTCCAGTAGACCAGTACATAATTGAGTTCATGTTGAGTTAGATTAGAGATGTAGAATCAAGGGTAATTACATGTTTATCCATATAACTGTTTTCTTTATTGTATTGCTAGAATAAAAGAGGAGCTTAATGTTTACACGGATGCTTTGTTCTAGGGGCGACATACAGGGTGAATGGATGTAATTGATTAGTCTCCCAGCAAGGCATTTGTCTGGCGCAAATAGAGCACAGACGCAGCTTTCTGCTGTATCCCTCCTTATCATTGAACAGAGAACTAAGGTACTGTTATACAATTGATAAATACATTTAGGTACCAGTATATTTAAAGAATATTATGCCACTATTTGCCAACAACCCTACATCAACCACACCAAATTCTGGTTTATATACAAGTGTGCTATAATCAATGCTAGTTCTATTATATTTTGTTGTCCTGCCTACCATGACTCCTTTATGTTTATTTTATATAGATCTATCTATAATGCATAAAAATGAAAAATAAAGATAAATAGAACAAATTTATGCAATAATAGTGCTATGATGCTATCCAGTGGGAATTTTAAGCATTGAATTTAGGCTAATATTTACCCAGCAATATTACCACTTGAAATATTCATTAAAAAAAAGATGTCAAAGAATGAAATAATAAAGAATAAAATCTTCCCTCTGATCCCCATCCCCCCTCAAAAAAAAAAAAAATTAGCATGACAAGCTTTGAATTTGTTTGATTTTGGTTTTCTACATGCTCCAGACTATACGGTATGTATCCCACTGCAATATGAACATCCGAAGCACATAAATGTGATTCATAAAAAAATGTTGAATTTTAGGCTTAGAACTACCCACACAAATAGCTTTCCTTAATACATGTATAAGATTAGATCAAATTACGAGAAGCACTGGAAGGCATCTATTTTCAGAGGCAGCGATCGATATTCTTAGAAATGGTGTAATTGGAATATGAGATTAAAATGATCGCAGCTGGGAAAGAAATGGATTAAATCGAGAAACATGAGCAAAAATATCCTGCTGAGTTAGGGGGAGGAGACTCTAGATGTAGTGGGTGAAAGTAAGTTGTACATCCTTTCCAGAGGCTACAGAACTTTCCCGCTGTAGGTGCATCAAACCAAAAAATTGTTTATATTTCAACTCTAAAAATATGCCTTATTCTATTTAAAGACGGATTACCATCAAAATTCAAAGAAATTATGAAGGCCATTTATTCAAATTTTCAAGCAAGGGATCAAACCACAGTAATATACATTTCTATTTTATGGGTTGGAAAAAGGAGGGGGGGGGGTGTGTTGGAGGAGGAAAACGATGACTTAGAACCTCTCTAGAAGGCAGACTGGTGGTCTAAGACATGCTACCTAACAATTCAGCTATTGAGAGCTTTCATTCAAATTTCCAGAGAGAAAAAGCCCTTCTGGCTTTCAAAGTATAGTTTCTGTACAGATAGCCTATATTTCAATGCCATCAAGCCTGTCTATTGGGTCGTTTTAGCTGTAGTCGCATACCTACTGTTTGTTTTGACCAAAGAGCCCTATTGGAAGGACCATTCACCCCACCAAATTGTGTCCTTGTCCTACATTTGTTCCTGTTCCAACTAATCACTGCAATTCCTTTAGCCTAATCAACACCAGACTAGCTTCAAATTACCAGGCACTTTCTCCTGGATGAATCAGGTCAAGCGATACCCTAGAAGAACTTCACTTCAAAATGATGACAAATTCCAAATTTAACACCACTGTGAATTATTATCAGTTTCTTTGACCAAAAACACAGAACATACAAATATACAGTAGTATTTTGTTAGTATTATGAGCTTTATACCATATTATGGTCTTCATCATAGACTTCTGGATCTTCTCATAACCAAGGGACAGGCTCTCATTAAGAAGCTCCCTGTTGAGAGCCAGTAGGGTGTTAACCCATGATTAACACAGTGTTAACGCTCTTCTACCTCTCCACAGATGATGTAGTCCTCTTCCATTTTAAGCATCACCTAATTCATACATAGTCCTGTATTTTTCTTCTTTAAAGAATTCCCCTTTAGTTTAGGTATGCATGGAAGGTATACATTCACATCATTGCAAGTATCTTCAATCCCGATATAGTGGCGGAAATTCAGTAAGGGTTTATGGCCCAACCTCCTCCATGGTGCACTTCCGAACAAAACAACTGACGCCTTGACATGAGGAAAGCAAGCATGTCCGCCGCTGTAATTATACACACCTGGTTGGACTCAATGTGCCAGAGGCGGGAAGGAGAAAAATCTTCAAATACGAGTCGCCACTTTCACCTTTTCCTGATGACAAAAAAAAAAAGACCACACAAAAGTTAAAGAAATGCTTCTAGTGTCCCTCATACAAGCCCTATACTGCACATTTGGTTTCTATCAATCAATTCTATGCTCTTCTGCACATTACAAGAAGATATGGTCTGTTGAAAAGAAGATGGCTACTATCTCAAATTTGAAGGTATGGATATCGGCAACCCTTGAATGTGTTGTTCTGGGCCCTGTTTCATAAAGCTAAATATCTATGACAAATTTGCTCTCAGCCAATCAGATGCCATGGTTTCAGTAGCTTAAAACAGTAGCTTGTAAATTGTTATTGATATTGAGTTTTATGAAACAGGGCCCTGTTCTCTTTAGAAATTAATATCAAGTAGGATTCTGATTCACTTGAAACCCTTTGTTAGATATAAACAAATCAAAGATTTTTCACCTAAGGTCTAAATTGTGCGCAAAATTGGGTATTAAGATGAGGCACTTGGCTCAGAATGACAATAACGCTTTTGAATACAAGTTGCTATTAGGCGGACACCGTAGACGCAACAGGTGGTCTTAGCCTAGGAGTCTTCTAGGATGTCTCTATTTTTATCATGGAATATTGACCACCTGGTGACTTTGCATTTATGATAAGGCAGGCACTGCACATTGTTAAAATCATGGTTGTCTTCTTTGGTACCATCACCTTTAAGTTCTATTCTTTTACTTTTCGCACATGCACGTACTTGTGCACTGGTTATGCTTGTTCTAGACAGGTGAAGCTTGTATGCACAGTTGATCTGATCAGGAACTGGTAATCAAAAAGTCTATATCAACGTAAAGGCCAATGAACATTGGTTACAAATAAAGTACCCAAGAGTTACATTCTTGTGTCAAACATGGATGTTAAAACAAACAAAATGCCCTTTCTCTTGCAAGCTAAACTACCATAAGTTGCTCTCACTTGTCTCAGGAAGTTTTCAACAAAGACAAATTTATCTCATTAGCTCCTGATCATGTACAACTTTCCTTAAGAGTAAGATTGATCAAACTGATAAAACCGCATAGCTTGATTGTGGTTTTCAAGGAGTGGGAAATGACCCAGTACTATTTTTTCAAAGGCTGTCATCAAATTGAAAGGCTAAAATACAGAGGGACCATTTTAACTTCACCAAAGCAAGACAAATTTTCAAGGATTTCCATCATCATCTACAAAAATAAAAATGAACAATCAGATTAGTGAGGTAATGTGTAGTTAGTAAGCATTTGTTGCTAGTCGACTTGTTTAATATGGCTTCATCTCTCTCTCTCAGTACATCTCTCAATGATGGACCTATCCTAGGTTAGCACTGTTCCAACTCTGTTCCCCTCCACCGTTATGGCATCGTTTTGCTTTGTCTATCGCTATAACTTACAAATTGAAAATATCTGCAATTCTCTTCTCCCAGCCGAGCATTTATGCCTTACTGTACAAAGACACATTTTCCTCTCATCCCATCTCTCGTCTCAACATTAAAACTCTTCAGGTTAAAATTGACTAATCTCTGTTCTCCTCCCCCTAATCAACCCCTCTCAAAGTGCCCCTCTATCCCTCTCACAATTCCCAGTATGTTGCCCCCTAAAAAAATTATCAGCCAATTTGTGAAGGTCTTTCAACAGTGCAACTATCTCTGTTGAACCCTGTTGAATATTCGCTATGTGCCCCTCCCCAGGTTAAATGGCCAGATTTTCTCCTCTTTACCCTTCCTCATCAATAACACAATCCATATCAATCTAATTTCTTCTTTCTGCCCCCTCCCCAGGTTTCCCCTCCCTCATTCCCCTGACATTCTCCTATTTGCCTGATTTCTCAGCTGATATCTCAAGAACTAATTCAGCATATCTCCTTCCTCCACCCTCTCCTTCTGCACCCCTCCCCCATACTCTAGCTCTTGACAGGAAGAGGGCATTTCTGCACCCTCTCCTCTCTCCCCCTCCCCCTCCTCCTTCCCTTGTCTGATATCGCATTAATTCTTATCCTCGGCTCCTTCGTAAACATGCTTTCCTCTCCATAGCATAAAGGATTATTGATATATCCTGTTTTTACGAGAACGCTGATTCAGATCGGTCGAATGACCTTTCTGACCTCCTGCAACAGGAACGGCAGCGTGGTTGTGACAGCCAAAATGGATTTTGAGGTGACGTCACAAGCAGAGTGCACGTCAGACAGAAAGAGAACACATCTCGGCTACAGACGAAGGTGTGTTTATTTCTTATTTGTTTACAGTTGCCCTGGTTATTAACTATTATGACGTAGGTAAGTAACTGCCCACCGCCCAGCCTTCTTATTAGTATCAACAAGGGATATCACTTGTCTCATTGAATCACTCTTTCATAGTAAATTGGCAACAAAAACACTTTTCATTTCAAAACTGCCATCTTTAAATCTTTTTTTGAGTCATTATGTCATCAGCAAAAGGCTAATAATGAGTTATATGCATTAAAATGTCAATGTAGCAACCCCTTCAATACCATGCACAGCAATATATAGCATGTACTATTGTGCGTTTTGTGTCATATGAAAAGGTGCTTTAGATGTTTATTATCATTGTACGCCAACTTTTTCCTTAATCATCAGAGAGTAGACATAAACATAAACATCTCTGTCCAGTTTCACCACAAGAATTAATCTCAAAATTTGAGTTTTGAAAGTTACTTTTTGACATTTTTTTTCAGTGAACGGCATAGCTTGGTAACTTAGATAGCAATATTCGGCTAGTTCATTCCCTTTTTTTTTTCTTTACTAAGAACGTAGTCTTTGTAACCAGTGGTTTCTACACACTGCTCCCATAAATTGAAATTAATTCTTACCCTAATGATGTTTCAATGTCACAATTAACTTGTTTTTCCAACTCTGAAGATCTGTTTGCATCTGTTTGATCTTCATTTCACCTTGAACACATCAAGGGCCCTGCATCCTGGTTGCATTCATCGCTAGGTCACCACTAAGGTCAACTCAACTGCTTTCAAAGTTAACCCATCCTAGCAAAACAAGATCAACCCTGACCTTGTACACGGCATACTTTATAACAGAGCCGTTACTATAATGACTCCAAATTCTGTCACATAAATCAGGACAGCATTGTTTTAACAGGCAGAACCTAGGAGGGGACATATCTATTCATTATCCCTAGGTAGCAGCTCTTAAATCGGGTCCATCGGCTTAAGCGATGGGTGCTACTGTAATTAGCACAAGAGGAAAAGCAGCATTAGGGTCATAATTTCCTTGGAGTAGTAGAGTCACGTTCCATGTAGGGTTGTCCGGGAAAAACAAAAGGTACATTGTTTCATACATGGGACGGATTGTAAGACATTTGTGAGGGGATTACAAGGTGATTACGCTGACTCAAGAGACACTTCCGTCTCCCTATGGTAATTATCCCCTCCTCCTCCTCCGCCTCCTCCAATTCATTACCTACCATGGCCCTTCTGTCACTGGACATTGGGTGTACAAGGCAATGGCTCACCTGTTTGTTTTCAACTGCTGTCCCTAACGGCAGGAAGATGATCTAACTAACAATGTTATGAATGAAGTTATATTACATCAAATTCAATTCCAATCATTTAGTTTGCCTATTCTGAACTGCATCAGTATACAGTGTATAACAAAGTATACTGACAAATTACCAAAACTCTGGAAGGACTCTTTGTGTCACATTGGCCTATTTCCCCCTTAACACATTTCCTACGTGAACTGGGCGGTCTCTGTAACAAGCCAATGTGAATTAGAGAAATCAAAGCGAACAGGTTAAGACAATTTTAAAAACATGAAATGAGGGGAGGAGGGTGTAAAATACCCCCTCCCAAAAAACGGTTCAGGAAATTCTTTCTGAAAAGTTTGATAAAACGTGCTGGCATTTCCTGAACGCTAATTCTAATCACATCCTCCAACGACGTAGCTAGTCCAACTCTCAAATACCTCTGGTTTTTCTTTTAATCCCAAGTTCAAGGTTAGGGCCTATTAAGTTTAGGGGAATCCCAAAAAGGGCACTTAGGATATTAACCAATAACGCAATAAGGCTTTCAGAATGAGGCTTGTGCAATGACCTTTGGCAGACCTTGATATGCTAGGGGATAAGAAACTGAAGTTTCAGTTGAACTTTAATGAGTTCTGCTAATCATTAATAATGACTTTGCTAATGAATGGGATGACTTCATCAGTTTCTTCCTCTCTCTTGCTCTGTCCGATCTGCATCTAGCTCATCTTTGAATAAGATCTGTATCTTACCAATTAACTTGTTATAATTCTACTTCATTGTACACTGCTTAAATAATGTTGTACCAAGTCTGAATACTAGAAATATCTAGATTTTAATTTCTCAAAAAGCATGTACATAAATCTAGAAGATTTGTACAAAGAAACACTAAATTAAAATGTGAAGTTTGACTTTAATATGAAACTACACTTTTTTCTGTTTGCAAAGCTAATTGCACTTGCTTCAGTAGGTCCATGGTATAAGTTAATACTGGATGTGGTCTAAAAAATTACCAATTTCATGAGAACAACTGCATTTTGAAGGCTAAAAAATGAAAGTTTGTTGTAGGAATATTTCCGTACAGGAAGATTAACTGTGGGAAAAACTAACCAAGGTCAATAAAAGTCCCATCCGATCCTAAACTACAGAGCGAAATGGGTGTTTACTATAAAAATGCATTTGTTCACATTATTGAAGAATTCTAATAAATGAAGAAAGGAAATAATAGAGTAAACACCAAAATGAAACCAGGAATTAGAAAATGTTCATAATACACAAAAGAAAGTTTGAGATTTTTAAATGCACTATTTAACTACAGTCTCATTGGGTGGTAGTATTTCGCATGAAACTATTCAAAGCATTGCAACAGCATTAAACCCAATTTTTGTCATACGCTGTTCCTACAAACAGATTCGTTTATAAATGGATCTTGACAGAATACCATTAAACTAAAAATTAAAAAATGTGTTCAGCTAGAAAGTATAAAATAATCTCTCTGAAGTGTGTGGGTTAATGGTGGCATATGTTAGTAACGAAGGGTAACATCAAACACCACTCTGGCTTGAGTTTTTTGCCATTCTAAAATGACTTTATTATGAAAGCCTCAGCTAAATGAACAAGATCATTTCACTAGTCTTTCATATTAGTCATTTCAGTATTATCCTGAGAGGGCAGCAAACACATTCCACTTTCACTTCTGTATGGTAGGAAGCACAAACAGCATGCTCAAATCAGAGAGGGAATATTGGACAATGTACAGAAGCTGCTTGGAACTCTGGTACCAGGAAGTAGAACTAACACACACCATACTTCATGTATGTATGAATGTACAAGTGACAGCAAGTGTTTGCCACAAAGGACAGGTTCTCTAGGACTCCAGGGGAGTGTTTCATAAAGACTAAGATAGACTTTAAGTTGGGACTTAACTATGGCAGGCCATTCATGCCACTGGTCGCTCTCACCATTATGATCTTTAGATAATTGTTTTCCTTTAATAATGAACTATACAAAAATTGTAATTCTGTAGATTTGGGACCATGATTTGTACGTCCCTTGAGATACTAGTGCCAGTAAATGGAGAGAGAAAACAGTGGCATGAACAGCCTGTCATAATTAAGTCCAACTTCAAGTCGATCTTAGTCTTTGTGAAACACTCCCATGGACTGCCTAGTCCTTGATGCAGGCATGAGTCTTGGCTAGCATGTAAAAGTACATGTGTATAAATACATGTACCCACCAACCTCCCAAAGTGACAAGTAGAAAACTCTCAAGAAAGCAGAGTTGGGAATTCAGTGTACTTTAGTATGCTCTTCCACAAGCAGCTATAGAAAAAACAAATAGGAATCATTCCTCCACAATAGCAATGACTGGCAGCTACAATGCAAGGTGCGATCTACCAGGGCTGTAGACTACATCAATATAGTTGTCAGAATTACTAAATGTACCTCCCACATTTTCAAATATGATTGGTTTGAATGACAAGTTGTCTTTGATAGGAATTTTCTATGCAAGAGGGTTCTGTGATGTCTTAAGCTACATATGTGACACTGCCATATGGTCAAACTAATTTACACTTTGCTCACTGTTAACTTAAAATATGATACAATTTCAAAGCATGACATTGATTATGATCAGTTGTAAATCCCAATAGGACTATTACATGATGGAAGCTCTATGGTTTCTTCAATGGTTTTCTGAAAAAGAAAGTAGTTTGACAGGAAAGCTGTTCCTCCATCTCTTGCGCTATAATTACCACTTCCAGATGAGAGTTGATGGAAACACTCTCAGCCATTCACACCTTCACCACTAGAGGGCTCCCTTCAGTATTCCATCTTCATGCTTTCTGCAGGCATGCAGCTTGGGGTGATTTTCCTGTATGACATGTAATTATTACTTTTCTTCATGAAGGGGGAGAAAGAAGATTCCTAGAGGAAATAAAGTTAAAACAAATTAATCATCAGCCAATAAAAAAAAAAAATAGAACAAAATACAGAGGTAATTAGCAAAAGCCAATTGTAAGTACACATCTAGAATAACAAATAGATTTGAGAAAGAAAAAAATGATAAAGAAATTCATGGTAATAAAACAAAAAAGTTAAATTGAATGATGCAATATAGGCAAACAATTTCAGTGTATAAATGAAAAGAGAAAAAATGTTTTCACTTTGTTTTCTACAGAGAGCTCTCTTTTCTTTCACAATTGTCTTGCGATAATAAATAAATACAGGTACTGGCATGTATGAAGTTTCTCAGTTTGGAAAATAGCCAACTAATCGGAGTAAGCAATAAATTTCTTACTTAAGATAACTGGAAGAAGAAAAAAACTGCCAGGATGATTGGTAATATTACTGCATTTTTCATCCTTTCCTAATCAAACTTGCAACAAAGCTATTGAGGGAACTAATCCTATCCCAAACATTTAGAGTATTTATGAATAAACATCATTAGACATCAAGAACACAAAGGATTGAATTTTTCCAAAATATTATTCTCACTTTCCATTTTCAAAGGTCACTTATGAATGTCCTCTCTGCGCAAGGCTTTTTTTCTTCAGTTAAAGGACATCTGTGACATCATAGGTCCAAAATATTCAATGTTTTCTCCCGCCCACAGTCATGTGATCAGAGAAGGTCACGAGTTAAACTTTTTGAAAAGTTACAAACTAGGCAAGTCATATTATGCACTTCCTCGTTCAGATATCACTTTGCATCAAAAAAATGATACCAATCTTCGCTGTGCAAAGGGCACTGCGCAATGGTGACTCTTCCTGCGTGAACACTTTCACTGGCACACATTCAAACATGCATACGCTAGATATCACCCATAGTTGTGCTCCCAGACTTTGGGAAGCAGCCAGGTGAAACAAATATTTTGTTACATCAATTGCACTGTCCCACCCAAATTTTTAATGAGGACAAGATTGGCATCTGACATTATTTTCATAACATGAATAAATTTTGGGTTTCATGATTTTCCCACTTTTAAAGCGCAACTTAGGGCTTAAATTATCTATCATATTATTCCACAATTGGTGGGAGACAGAAACTGACCTAACTACCCTCTTCTGTGCGTCTAATAATGTTTACACCTGGATGATTTTAAGCTTGCCCAATATAGAAAATGTAATCAATACCTTTTCCTGTTCACTGTTCTTTTATGACCCAATCCACAACAACCTCCTTTTTAATAATCATCATACTTGGATCCTTGCTATTGTTATTTTCTCTATGGGCTTTATGATATCTTTTGGGTGATAATTTCAGTTCTGCATACAAATCTTCTTGGGTTGGGGTATCCATGGTTAGTTTAAATGGATGTTTTGATGAAAGAGCATGACCCCTATTAAGGGGTAAATCACGGAGATGAGGAGCTTTCAATTATTTGTTCATGGAACCATGTTTTACTTATACAGCGACTTTCGCAGTAAAGCTTCATGTACATGTACATGAAGCTCTTGATCAAGAGCAAGATATGAAGGCTACAGATGTTATCTGCCATTTACCCGTAAAATATCCCCTGGTAATGATGAGAGTTCTGGTACTGGACTGAGTTTGTTTGGCTGCGGGATCTCCATGGCGATGGGAGCACTGGCAGACAGGAGGGGGTTGGACGGACCCTGGAGCAGGTGCATGAAGGAGGAGGAGACAGAGTTTGAGGCGGAGCCACCAACACTGCTGCTGGGTACCACCACCGTCTGCTGGTCCTCCTTCTCCATCTCCTGGTGGAGCTGCTGCCTCATCAGCTCCTGTCTCATGGTGGTTCGCATCGACATGGCGCTGGGCGAGAACTCCGTGCCCAGACGCAGGGAGCTGCATGCATGGAGAAAAGAATATACAGAGAAATGTAATAATGAATGACACGTCTTATGGTACAGTACTCTCATATTTTGGCTAAGATACCACAAGCTTAAGGTACTGGGCGAGAACTCTGTGCCCAGACGGAGGGAGCAGCATGGAGAAATATAATAATGAATGACATGTTTATGGTACTCATATTTTGGATAAGATACCACATGCTTAAGAACTGTTTGACATAGTGCTGGGCGAGAACTCCGTACCGAGACAGAGGGAGCTAGAAAAATAATAATTCATGTTTAAATACATGAATCATAATTGTATGTAAAAATTTAAAAACTTCCTACTCTGACAAAGGCAGGAAAATGAGCCTGGATCAGTGGAAAACTGTAAATTGAAATAAAATCTGAAAATTTGTTAAAATATTTTTTGCTCTTCTTTTATGTTTTGAAGAGCTCTGCATTAATTGATTTCTTTTGTGAATTTTAATTTTTATCGCATTGTTTATGTTATATAAGATTTCTTTAATCTTTATCTTCCTTTTTATACACATTGAATTTCATTCTCAATGCTACATGTATGCCTAAAATGTGTCAAAGGAATATGACTTCCTAAGGTTCATGAATAGTAAATAATACCCCCAGCCATCACAACTCGTTAATTCTGACATTTCTTTAAAAAATGTCTATGAGCTAGTATGCAATGCGTATTATTAAAGGTAATACAAAGTTTTGGTATGGGGTCATGATTTTGGTTCAAATGAACATATTGGAAGCATATGCGATCCTACAATATACAGTGATCGCTTTGAGGTTGAAATCGAGTCTATAGTTATGAAATTATTAATAAAAAACTCTTTATGTTGTAAAGCTCCCTCTCAAGGTCAAGATATTAATTAAGCTATAAAACAACGTTTCTTGACTAATTTTGACCAATAAGCTATTGCCGTTTGGTAGGTAAATATCACAACTACATATTCCGAAATTTTCAGGGTCGCAGCTACCATTGTACGGCCATATACGCTATTTGAAATTTATCAAAATTTATCGGGAGCTCCGATAAATTTTTATTTTCATTTTTTCTCAAAAACAGAAGTGTTTTAGGGGCTAATTTTTTTAGTGCTTATTATACATCCACAGGGGCATACAAATATATCAACATTTTAAAGAATCATTATCCACCAAATTTTCAAAATTTCCCAAAACTTTGTATTACCTTTAAATATAATATTTTGTTCAATGTTAA